>JAYEAL010000702.1:0-21240 GCA_036419045.1 Scirpophaga incertulas
TATCAAATGAAAGGGTTTTGCAAGTCTAATACAGCCGCGTTAGAGACGTTGATGAAAATTCAAAATGGCCGCCGCTCTCAAAATGGCGGACCGCTTTTGTTTTCCAACCCATGCTTCATGGGTATCAAATGAAAGGTATTAAAGAGTAGAATACGACGCTATATGTGACGTTTCGAAAATTTCAATATGGCCGCCAACCCAACATGGCGACTGACATTTTTTTGCGCTTTACACTATATGGGTATCAAATGAAAGGGTTTTGCAAGTCTAATACAGCCACGTTAGAGACGTTGATGAAAATTCAAAATGGCCGCCGTTCTCAAAATGGCGGACCGCTTTTGTTTTCCAACCCAAGCTTCATGGGTATCAAATGAAAGGTCTTGACGAGTAGAACACGACGCCTTTAGTGACTTTTCTAAAATTTCAATATGGCCGCCGATCCAACATGGCGACTGACATTTTTTTGCGCTTTTCACTATATGGGTATCAAATGAAAGGATTTTAAGAGTAGAACGGAACCAAATGTGATTTATAGTAAAATGACAATTTCTTTTTTTTTTTTTCTTACCTCGACATACTTTTGTGCCGCTTTTCAACTGTACAAGATTTTATTTGAAAAACGCATTGTGAGCAACGCCACTCACGCGACCACCAGCGCCACGAGTTTTTCAGTGTGTTTACAACTGCACGCGGTTTTTCAGTTTGTTTCGACTTAAATGTAAACAATTTTTCACCAATTTTCGACCGACCGTTAATTTTTTTTTTCAGTAGTGGGATAGACCACTCCACCGCGAGGTGCGCGCACCTCGCGGCACTCACGCGACTACAATCGACGTGAGCTTCTTAGTGTATTTTAAACTGCACACGCTTTTTCAGTTTGTTTTGACTTAAATGGAGACAAATTTTCACCAATTTTTGGCCGATGGCCAATTTTTCACTTTTCAATGCGAGGACCACAACCGCGAGGTGCTTCTTAGTGTATTTGCAACCGTACACGGTTTTGTAGTTTCATGTGAAATGAAACAATGAAAAAATTTCTCAATGGCCGCCGTTCTCAAAATGGCGGACCGCTTTTGTTTTCCAACCCATGCTTCATGGGTATCAAATGAAAGGTATTGAAGAGTAGAACACCACGCTATAAGTGACGTTTCGAAAATTTCAATATGGCCGCCGATCCAACATGGCAACTGACATTTTTTTGCGATTTTCACTATATGGGTATCAAATGAAAGCACTTTAAGAGTAGAACGGACCCAAATGTGTGTTATAGTAAAATGACAACTTTTTTTTTTTTTACTTACCTCGATATGCTTTTGTGCCGCTTAGCAACTGTACAAGATTTTATTTTGAAAATCGCAATAGTGAGCAGCGCCACGCGATTACACTCACCGTGAGCTTCTTAGTGTTTTTGCAACCGTACGCGGTTTTGTAGTTTCATGTGATATAAGTGAAGACAATTTTTCACCAGTTTTCGACCGACCGCCAATTTTTTTTTTCAGTAGTGCGATAGACCACACCACTGCGAGGTGCGCGCACCTCGCGGCACTCACGCGACCACAAACGCCATGACTTCCTTAGTGTATTTTCAAACGTAGACAATTTTGTATACAAGTTTTATGGGTTTATGGGTATCAAATGAAAGGCCTTGACAAGTAGTACACGACGACATAAGCGACGTTTCGAAAATTTCAATATGGCCGCCGATCCAACATGGCGACTGACATTTTTTTACGATTTCCACTATATGGGTATCAAATGAAAGGATTTTAGGAGTAGAACGGAACCAAATGTGTGTTATAGTAAAATGACACATTCTTTTTTTTTTTGTTTTTATTTACCTTGATATGCTTTTTCAGCGCTTCGCCACTGTACAAGATTTTATTTGAAAAACGCATTGCGAGCAACACCACCGCGAGGTGCGTGCACCTCGCGGTACTCACGCGACCACCAGCGCCACGAGTTTTTCAGTGTGTTTACAACTGCACGCGGTTTTTCAGTTTGTTTTGACTTAAATGGAGACAATTTTTCACCAATTTTCGACCGACGGCCAATTTTTTTTTCAGTAGTGGGATAGACCACACCACCGCGAGGTGCGCGCACCTCGCGGCACTCAAGCGACCACACTCACCATGAGCTTCTTAGTGTTCTTGCGACCGTACACGGTTTTGTAGTTTCATGTGATATAAGTGAAGACAATTTTTCACCAGTTTTCGACCGACCGCCAATTTTTTTTTTTCAGTAGTGGGATAGACCACACCTCCGCGAGGTGCGCGCACCTCGCGGCACTCACGCAACCACACTGGGTATATAAAGCTCGATTACCACTCACTGACTCACTGACTGATCAGGGTTGTTTTTAGGGTGTTTAGAGGTTGTTTTGAGTGTTTTGATGTTAGGGTGGAATTTTTTAGTTCACAGAATGGGATAAAGGGATTTTTGCCAAACCAACATGGCGGCCCGCGCGAAATGTCAACTTTTTCAAATCGGCTCCGTTTTTAATGGCGTTTGGGGGGGGTTTTTCTATATCTGACAGGCATGCAGTGCCGCTGTCAAACTACTAAAAACGGTAGAAATTTTCTCCCACCTGGCAACACTGCTCGTCGAGCTCCACCCCCGCCCGGAACATTTTACCCCGGTCGGAGGCCGCCATCTTGGTGAAAATCCGGTCCGAAAATCGCGTCAAAATTGGCGATCCAAGATGGCCGCCGGCGCCGCCGCCATGTTGTTTTTTGCCGCGCGCCGCAAATTTCTCAAAAGTCGAGGACAGTCCTGATCACACAAAAAAAGAAAATCCCGGAAAAAACCAAACGCCGCGACAGTCGACGGTCGCAAACACGGGTCGAAACGGGTTTTTCAATCCAAGATGGCGGCGACGCCATTTTGTTTTTTCCCAGTTTGACAGCGGCACTGCATGCCTGTCAGATATAGAAAACCCCCCCCCAAACGCCATTAAAAACGGAGTCGATTTGGAAAAGTTGACATTTCGCGCCGGCCGCCATCTTGGATTTCAAAATCGGGCTTTATCGGGGTAGATTGGAAAAAAAATCTTAAAAATTCCACCTAAACATCAAAACACCCTAAACAACCTCTAAACACCCTAAAAACACCCCTGATCAGTGAGTCAGGTCGATCGGGCCTCGCTGATCATTTTTACCACCATTTTGGGCCAGATATATGGCAACACTGGGCGCTATGGCAGATTTCGGCTTCGGCGACTTTGCGATTTTTTTGACGTGAACCGATGACAGTTGCGCGCCTGCAGTTATGCTCGACCGATGTGGAGTTTAGTCTACTACACTGGAAAAATTTGACATTTGACATTTTCAAGATGGCGGCGGCGCTGGCGGCCATTTTGTAATGGTTAATATTTTTTTTTTGTTATATTCTTGCGGGTTTATATCCCGATACGGTGACATGGGTATCGAATGAAATGATTTTTTCAGCGCTATCGAAGCCTATTAGTGGTAACGTTAAAAAAACCAATATGGCCGCCGGTCCAGAAAGGCCGTGTATCATTTGTATTGTAATCCCAACAATATGGGTATCAAATGAAAGGGTTTTCGAAGTCAAATACAGCCACGTAAGAGATATTGAAAAAAAAACAAAATGGCCGCCGTTCTCAAAATGGCGGACCGCTTTTGTTTTCCAACCCAGGCTTCATGGGTATCAAATGAAAGGGTTTTAGGTGTCTAATACAGCCACGTTAGAGACAATGAAACAAAATTCAAAATGGCCGCCGCTCTCAAAATGGGGGACCGCTTTTGTTTTCCAACCCATGCTTCATGGGTATCAAATGAAAGGTCTTGACGAGTAGAACACGACGCTATTAATGACGTTTCCAAAACGTCAATATGGCCGCCGATCCAACATGGCGACTGACAATTTTTTGCGATTTTCACTATATGGGTATCAAATGAAAGGATTTTAAGAGTAGAACGGAACCAAATGTGCGGTATAGTAAAATGACAATTTCTTTTTATTTTTTTTTTCTTACCCCGATATGCTTTTGTACCGCTTCGCAACTATACAAGATTTTATTTGAAAAACGCATTGTGAGCAACGCCACTCACGCGACCACCAGCGCCACGAGTTTTTCAGTGTGTTTACAACTGCACGCGGTTTTTCAGTTCGTTTCGACTTAAATGAAAACAATTTTTCACCAATTTTCGACCGACCGTAATTTTTTTTTTTCAGTAGTGGGATAGACTACTCCACCGCGAGGTGCGCGCACCTCGCGGCACTCACGCGACTACAATCGACGTGAGCTTCTTAGTGTATTTTAAACTGAAAACGCTTTTTCAGTTTGTTTTGACTTAAATGGAGACAAATTTTCACCAATTTTTGGCCGATGGCCAATTTTTCACTTTTCAATGCGAGGACCACAACCGCGAGGTGCGTGCACCTCGCGGCACTCAAGGGACCAGACTCACCGTGAGCTTCATAGTGTATTTGCAACCGTACACGGTTTTGTAGTTTCATGTGAAATGAAACAATGAAAAAATTTCTCAATGGCCGCCGTTCTCAAAATGGCGGACCGCTTTTGTTTTCCAACCCATGCTTCATGGGTATCAAATGAAAGCACTTTAAGAGTAGAACCGACCCAAATGTGTGTTATAGTAAAATGACAACTTTTTTTTTTTTTACTTACCTCGATATGCTTTTGTGCCGCTTAGCAACTGTACAAGATTTTGAAAATCGCAATAGTGAGCAGCGCCACCGCGAGGTGCGCGCACCTCGCGGCACTTACGCGACCACACTCACCGTGAGCTTCTTAGTGTTTTTGCAACCGTACGCAGTTTTGTAGTTTCATTTGATATAAGTGAAGACAACTTTTCACCAGTTTTCGACCGACCGCCAATTTTTTTTTTTCAGTAGTGCGATAGACCCTACCACCGCGAGGTGCGCGCACCTCGCGGCACTCACGCGACCACAAACGCCATGACTCCCTTAGTGTATTTTCAAACGTAGACAATTTTGTATACAAGTTTTATGGGTATCAAATGAAAGGCCTTGACAAGTAGTACACGACGACATAAGCGACAATTTCTTTTTTTTTTACTTACCTCGATATGCTTTTGCACCGGTTCGCAACTGTATAAGATTTTATTTGAAAAACGTATTGTGAGCAGCGCCACCGCGAGGTGCGTGCACCTCGCGGCACTCACGCGACCACACTTGCAGTGAGCATCTTAGTGTGTTTACAACTGCACACGGTTTTTAGATTCTTGTGACATAAACGAAAACAATTTTTTACAAATCTTCGACCGACTACCAATATTTTTTTCATTGGTGGGATAGATCACACCACCGCGAGGTGCGCGCACCTCGCGGCACTCACGCGACCACAAACACCGTGAGCTTCTTAGTGTATTTACGACCGTGCACAGTTTTGTAATTTATATGATTTTTGAGACAAAAAAGACGACATTTTCACACCAATTTTGACAGACCACCCTTTCTTTCAAAAAACAGTCAGGATGGACCACCCCACCGCGGGGTGCTTGCACCCCGCGGCAAGCAAGCGACGTCTAGTTATATATATATAAAGATACTTACTTATGTCTAAGTTCTTTGTCATTTTGCAGCGTATTATTGGATACGTCCAGTAGATTCTGAATTGTATTTCTTGCTTCGGTCCAATGGGGTTTAGTGAGTCCCATAAAGGAATTAAGTTTGTCTTCCTGTTAAAAGAAAAATCGAGTTGCAATTAAAGAAAAGTTGGCATTTTCTTTAAAAAAAATCTGTAAAAATCTGTCACTATTTTGTTTACGCATAGTTTCCAATTCTCATTTTATTCGTGACATAATTTTACATGGGTAGCATTTGGAGAAAAATACATAAATTTATAAATATGTCAATATTATATATTTTTTTATACTAGGATGGTGCAAACAGGTCTACGGCTCGCCTGATGGTAAGCAGTCACCGTAGCCTATGGAGACTGGTAACGCCAGGTACCGCGTTGCAGATCCTTTAAAAGCCTATTTACTCCCCTCTTGAAGAACCCCATACTGAACCTTCCGGGAAGCCCTCGGCAAGGAGTTCATGCCACAATCGAAGTGAGGAAATCCCTCTGGAACCACACTGTACGGGGCCATTTAGGTTTCAGTGTGTCAGCATAAACTTCCTGTCGATAGCGAGCGGTGCGTTGATGAAAAGTGGCCACAGGCATCATATCGAACAAAGCCTCGGAACATAATCCAAAGAATAAAGAAGGTAAAGTCTTTCCTAATACTTAGAGACTCGATACTGTATGTGAGTATGGGATCGTTGACGAGTCTTACAGTGCGCTTTCGAACCGAGTTTAGGTCCTATATGCAGGGTGTCCCAAAAACGACACGTCACAGTGACACTGGAGTTAGGCCAGCACAAGAGGCATCGAACAAGCCTAACATGACCTCAGTAAAAGTTGCTCGGTTTTCAAGATATTTCCAATTTAAACTTTTTCTAAATTTTCAAGTTTCTTAACATGTTCAGTGCTAGCATTATGTTAGATAGCCCTCAGGTTTCCATTTTTCTTTTGCACTCTTGTTGCGAATAGTTGCTTAAGATGATAGAAGTGTTATTTCGTTGACAACTTATGTAAAATGTGGAAAAATACTGGATTGAACTTGAAAAAAATTGAACAACGAAAAATAACTTTCAACTTTGATCACTTGCCGTGAAAAAAATTTCAAAGAAACTAAATGAGCAAATAACTTTAAAAACTTGCATGTGTTATGCCAATTCCAAAATGGTATAACACATGTACCTATCTTATTGGTTTAATAAGTTTACAGTAAATGCTCGAACTGTCTCCCTTGAACTCTAATACATAAGTGACATCGCCTAATAAAATTACGGCTCAATGTTCTTAAGCTGATTTCTGATATGGTGCGAGCTGCATCGAATACACGTCGCCGTAACTCTTCTTCGGATCTTATTGGTTTCGCATAAACTTTGTCTTTTAGACAACCCCAATAAAAGAAATCTAAGGGATTTAGATCCGGGGAACGCGGTGGCCATGAAATTGGCCCCTGTCGCCCAATCCATCTTTCGGGGAATGCGTTGCTTAGGTACTGACGTACTGGTAAGGCATAGTGTGCTGGGCAGCCATCTTGTTGGAACCACATCCTTCGTCTCAGCGCCAACGGAGTATCTTCCAATAATACAGGAAGGTTGTTTCGCAAATGTTCTAAATAATTTTGTCCATTCAGAACAGGCGGCAACTCGACCGGTCCCAATATTTGACCGTTGAAAATTCCCGTCCACAGATTAATTTTAAATTGGTACTGTGATCGGTCTTCTCTTTTTTCATGTGGGTTGTCTAATTGCCAGCTATGGATGTTGTGCAAATTGATATACCCATCCCTTTTGCAGGCTGATTCGTCGCTCCATAACACTTCATTGAAGAAATTTGGATTTTCTCTCCATTTCTGAATCATTGTCCGGCAAAACTGGACACGCGCAGCGTAGTCCGCCGGAAGCAGTGTTTGGACGCGTTGGATATGGTAGGGATGGTATTTGTGGCGTTTTAAAATTCGATGTGCCGAAGATTTGGGAACACCAGTGCGGCGTTCAATAATTCGCACTGAAGTTCCTGGCTCCTCTCGTACTTGCTCTAACACCACGTTGTCGTCAACAGTCCGAGGTCTTCCTTCTGAGTGACTCACTCCAGGTAATCTGCCATCACGATAAGCGTTCACAACTCTTAAGATCACTTCGTAAGTCGTCGGATTACGGTTTGGATATCTTTCGGAGTATAATCTTGCAGCCAATCTTGCGTTGTACGAAACATTGCCTCGATTGGAAACCTGCCTGGTTTCGCCGTAAATCAAGTGCATGTCCGAGTAGTCACGGTGAGTGTATTGGGTACCACGATTTGCCATCGTTAATAAGACAGTTCCGTAAAGCAATATCAGTGTCCAACAGAGCGCCGAGTTGTCGTTCAAAACAGAAATCAGAGTCCAGAGAAAAGCCAAGTCGATTTAAATTAAGGAATACACGGAAACAAGGAACGCAGAGATTAACACGGTTGTCGTACGAAACGCAAGGTAACGAACTGTTGTAACAACTTGATTTGCAGTGCAGGGCCATAAGAATTAAAACTACAACCCCTCTTTCTTCTCCATTTCTTTGAAAAGATGATAACGACACGTACGTCAAAAACAAAGCTATTTGCTTACAATATCTAGCCGACAAAAGGGTAATAAACTATCCTTATCTTTCATTCTCATGCATTTGACAAACAAAAAAGCTAATAGATAACAATAACAATGCCTTATCGTTGCGCGTGACATTATTTTTTTACCTGCTAGCGGTAGCTTCCGGGGTTCCTAGTATTAGTGAAGCATTAAAAAATCGTATAATATTAAAATAAGACACATGTGTTATACCATTTTGGAATAAGCATAAGACATGCAAGTTTTTAACGTTATTTGCTCATTTAGTTTCTTTGAATTTTTTTTCACGGCAAGTGATCAAAGTTGAAAGTAATTTTTCGTTGTTCAATTTTTTCAAGTTCAATCCAGTATTTTTCCACATTTTACATTAGTTATCAACGAAATAACACTTCTATCATCTTAAGCAACTATTCGCAACAAGAGTACAAAAGAAAAATCGAAACCTGAGGGCTATCTAACGTAATGCTAGCACTGAACACGTTAAAAAACGTGAAAATTTTGAAAAAGTTTAAATTGACAATATCTTGAAAACCGAGCAACTTTTACTGAGGTCATGTTAGGCTTATTCGATGCCTCTTGTGCTGGCCTAACCCCAGTGTCACTGTGACGTGTCGTTTTTGGGACACCCTGTATACAAATATCACATCATAATACAATAACTAATGAATTTTGATGCTGTATATTTCATTTAGTGACATAATAATTGAAATTATATAGTTGTTTACTTGTACCAAAAAAAGAAAAAAAAATTAATTGTTACAGACACAGCAAATTGGAACTAATTTCCAAATACTCTAGCCTTATTTTCATTTATTGGCACATATAATATTTGATAGTTTATTTATTTTTAAAATTTGATTTTATTAAATTATGAAGTGGTATATATGACGAAATAAAGAAAATTACAATCAAAGAAGTTAGTTCATTTCACCGGATAGTATGCTATTTGATATGTTTAATTTTTATCAATAAAACTAGATAAACAATCAAGAAAACATTTTTTGTGGGGTTACAAAATTTTAATCTGTGGTAGGGACGTATCTGAACAGCGATGAATATGACATATCGAAACCTCAGTTACTTTGAGATCGAAACTTGTAAACAAATGTGTATGCTGTAATAGTTGTTAATCTATGATATTGTTTTATAATTCAATATACTATCTACATCACTTGGTTATCTATATTCATTGTGTAACAAGAACTATAATGTGTGTCTGTGTAATGATTATGGAGAGTTTTTCATAAAATATAAAAGTAATCAAGCTTTACTTAAAAACAGAGTTTTATTATAAAACCATTAAACAAGGAACTATTACATGGCGCAGTCGGTAATGAACATATTGGAATTGGTAGGTACCATTAAACTGAACTGCAAATTGATGAATAATAAAATGGTTTCACTAGTGTTTTATGTTGTAGATAATAAAGATGCATGTCCAGTTTTGGGGCACAATACGTCATTAAAATTAAAATTATTAGAGCGAAAATTTTTAAACAATATCACTGCAGAGAAATGTAAAGATGATTATAGTCAAATTGTGAAAGAATATAATGAAGTTTTTGAGGAAAATAGGATAGGCACTCTCAAAGGTGTAGAATATATAATAAGAATTAAAAAGAAAACAGTGTCGGAAAAATTTGTCCTCCTAGAAACATACCTATAGCATTACATAAGCCTTTAAAAGAGGAACTAGATAAGTTAGAAAAATTGGTATTATAGAAAAGGTCACTGAGCCCACAGAATTTGTTAGTAATATAGTTATAGTTAGAAAACCAAATGGTAATATTCGCTTATGCATAGACCCCAGTGCACTAAATGACTGTATAAAACGTGAACATTTCAAATTACCCACTTTTGAAGAAGTGTCTGCCAAAATGTCTGGAGCCAAAATATTCAGTAAATTAGACGCATCTACAGCATTTTTTCATGTGAAATTAAGCAAGGCTAGTTCTAGGCTTTGCACTTTTGCAACACCCTTTGGTAGGTATTCTTACAAGAGATTACCATACGGTCTTGCTTCAGCACCAGAAATATTTCACCGTCAGTTTTCTCAGGTGTTTGATTCAATAGAAGGGTGTCAAGTCTTCATCGATGATATCATTGTAATATAATGAATCTAAGGACAAGCACAATGAAATACTGAAAAGGGTGCTGCAAAAAGCTAAAGAAAATGGTATACAACTAAACTTGGGCAAATGCGAATTTGGTGTTTCAAAAATTAATTACTTAGGTCATGTATTAAGTGCAGATGGAATTAAGCCAGATTCAAATAAAATAGAAAGTATTATCAAGCTAGAAAAACCAAAAAATGCAAAAGAGCTCCAGAGAATATTAGGGATGATAACATATGTTGCAAAATTTATACCAGATATGTCACTGGTTTGTAGTCCATTAAGACAACTAATAAAGAAAAATTCAGATTTCATCTGGACTACTGTACATGATCAAGCATTTAGTGAATTAAAAAAGATCTTGACGTCAGAACCTGTTTTACAGTTTTATAATCCAGATAAGATATGCACTCTTTCTGTTGATGCTTCTAAAAATGCTTTGGGAGCAGTGTTATTACAAGATAGTTTACCAGTTGCGTATGCATCCAAAGCGATGACTAGCACTCAAATGAATTATGCACAAATTGAAAAAGAAATGCTGGCTATTGTCTTTGGGTGTACACGCTTCCATCAATATATTTATGGCAAAATGGTGCATGTGCAAACAGATCACAGACCTTTGGAATGTATATTTAAAAAACCTCTTTGTGAATACCATTGCGTTTACAAAGAATGAGAATGCAGTTACAGAGATATGACTTAATTGTAAAATATAGTCCGGGTAAAGAATCCCTTATAGCAGATTCTTTATCAAGAGATGTGTCATTCAAAAACTGATAGTAATAGCAATATTGAAGAATTATATGAGTGCCAGGTTAGTATGGTTAAACTTAATTTAAACATATCAGATGAAAAGTATAATTTATTTAAGCAAGAGGTGAAAAAGATAGTGTATTACTAACACTGCGAGATTTTATATGTGATGGTTGGCCATACACACTGGATAAATTGCCTGAAGACTTAAAGTCATACTATAATTTACAAGAAAATTTATATATATATGATGATTTAATTTTTAAAAATAACTTTTTTTTTTTTTTTTTTTTATAGGATAGGGCAGCAAACGAGCAAACGGATCACCTGGTGGTAAGCAATAACCGTTGCCCATGGACACCCGCAACACCAGTGGAGTCACAGATGCGTTGCCGGCCCTTTTAAAAGGGAATAAGAGGAATAAACGGGAAAAAGGGGGGTTGGGCCTCCGGTACCCTCACTCACTCGGCGAAACACAGCGCAAGCGCTATTTTACGCCGGTTTTCTGTGAGGCCGTGGTATCACTCCGGTCGAGCCGGCCCAATTCGTGCCGAAGCATGGCTCTCCCACGGTTTAGTTGTTGTTTAGTTGTACCTAAGTCATTACAAAAAGACATGCTGGAACGAATACACTACAATCACTTAGGGGTAGATAAATGTAAGGCAAGAGCAAGAGCTTGTTTATACTGGCCAAATATGAGTAAAGATATAGAAAATTTTGTGTTGCAATGTAAGACTTGTGATAAATTTAGGAAACATAACAGTAAAGAGCCAATGATAATAAGGGACATGCCAAATAGACCATGGTCTGTATTAGGAAGTGACATATTTTATTATAATGGTGATGCTTATATCATATTGGTTGACTATTACAGTAAATATATTGAGGTTATTAAATTACTAAATTTATCAACTGAGCACACAATAACTGTATTAAAACATATTTTTAGTCGTTTTGGTATTCCAGATATTTTATATACAGACAATGGTAGTAACTATGTAAGCTATAAATTTAAAGAATTTGCAAATAAATGGAACTTCAAACACAAAACTAGTAGTCCATATCATCACCAGTCTAATGGTTTAGCAGAACGCTATATTCAAACAGTAAAAAACATATTTAAGAAGGCTGATTATGAACTTAAAGACAAACAGTTAGCATTACTTGAATACCGAAATACACCTATTTCAAAAGAATTCAACTACAAAAGTCCTGCAGAATTGTTAATGGGGAGAAATATACAAGGTTTGCTGCCTGTTATAAATAAAAGTAATTTGCAAAATAGACTAGTACATAATACATTAATTAAGAACGCTTGCAACAAAAAACTTATTATGATTATAGAAACACTAAGAAATTATGTCCATTAAACAAAAATCAAAAGGTAATTTTAGCAGATGAAATTAGTAAAAAACCATTAAGCTATGCTCAGGTATTAAGACACAATAATCGTCCTAATTCATATACAATTGTTACTGAAAAGGGTCAGATATTAGACAGAAATAGGAGAGATTTGATAGAGTGTAAAAATGATGACAAATTTATTGTAAAAAGAGAAAGAGTGATTGATGATAATATTACAAATTGTGAAAATGAAAACATAATTAGAAATAAATCAAACAATTATGATAGCCAGTTAAATAACTCTGAAAATTCAATTAATGATGAAGCTGGAGCAGTTGATTCTTATAAAACAAAGTCTGGTAGGAATATAAAGAAACCACAATACTTGTCAGACTATACTTAATAAATAAAATGTGAAATTTATTTGTTAATACTAACAAAATGGTAATAAAACTGAAAACTATAATTCATTTTAAAATTTATGTTATAAAATAAAAATTGTTATAAGTGTAACACATATTAATTTTAATTAATATTTAGATTGTACTTTATGAAAAGGGAGATGTAATAGTTGTTAATCTATGATATTGTTTTATAATTCAATATACTATCTACATCACTTGGTTATCTATATTCATTGTGTAACAAGAACTATAATGTGTGTCTGTGTAATGATTATGGAGAGTTTTTCATAAAATATAAAAGTAATCAAGCTTTACTTAAAAACAGAGTTTTATTATAAAACCATTAAACAAGGAACTATTACATATGCAACAAATAGTGTAATTACAAATCTATTAATTTTCTACTATTGATTCTCGACTTTAACACCTATATTTTAAAATTGTAATACACATCTATATTATTAAACAGTTTTACGTGGTAAATTTTTATTGTTAAGACTATTTATTATAATTTTATTCAACTCAATTCACATAAAAGAATCAATTAAACGCTAATTTGCATTCTAGCCAGCCTTCTTAATAAATCTTATAAAATTCTCCAAACCAACAACATGACTTCAATATAACCTAAGCACAAGTCCAAATCAAAAGAAGTTTCGATTTGCCCTTTTCCAAGCTAATTTAATCTGTGCCATTTATATGCATAATGTATTTATAGATAATACAGAATTGAAGGACTTGATGGATAATGAATGACGCGACTAACGCATATAATGTACTAATAATGTGCTAAGGGAATAATATTAATTACAATATTAAACAAATCTAAATATTATAAAGAGTTAGAGTAATTTGTAATTTTTGGATGTCAGGAATAATCTTCGGTACCTACTTAATACTAATTCAATTTTAATGGATAGGGTATGGGGATGATTTGAGACCCGCAGAAGAACATAAAACAATTCTTAGCACAGAAAACATCCCCTTTCTAACAAAAAAACATATTGCTTATCCTTTAAGAGAGGTCCGTTGAATAGGTGTGATATAACATTCAAATCCAAAATCCATTCGCCTATAGCGACACCAATATGTTTGTCGACCTGCAAAACATTACGATGCCAATTTAAAAACTACATCATACCGTATAACTTCAAGATAACAATGTACATTTCTATTTATCTGCATTACACTAGATAACAGCTGATAATAAAGAGGTTAACTTACATTCTTTGGCGTAGTAAAAACTCCATAGGGCAAGTTCTGTATAGGAAAGTCAGTGTCTGCGTTGTATTCTACGAATGATTTCATTGTCAGGTCTGTAACTGGCTGGGGTCGGCACTAGTGTGGCTGTCCGAGTGTATAGTAGTTAAATATGGAAATACGGCCGGTTTGAGCGGCCTACGTTGTCGCCAGTCGCTCGTAAACGACTAAATGCTCTGACACAGCACCGCAAAGTTAAAGATATCGTACAGAATTTAAGCTGTGTAGTATTTTCTTTTAGATTTTACTGATACATTAATGTGTTAATTGAAAAATCATAATTAATTATTACGCTTGGATACAAAATGCAAGATGATGACGACTTTTCGATGTAAGCGCTCGATGTGTTCTGTTAAGCCAATCCCATTTGAGCCGGCGTTTATCACCCATTATTTTTAGAGTTCCTAAAACCAATGCTCTATTAAAGTGGTCGAATATGTATCTTTTAATCGTCAAATAGTAATTAACTGGTACCCAATTTTCTTGTGGTTTTTTTTTCATTTGTAGTAAGAACGAAAAAAAATATATAGATCCATCTAAAGACATGAACGAAATCATGAGCTCCTAACATTTTGTCTTTCGGTTCTCATTTGATTTATATTGTTAAATCTAGTAATGCCTATATTTTTCAGCTGCGTATGAATAAATTAATATATATTACAATGTATGGTCTAAATACAGACACAATCAAAGGATCGTTTGTTATTATATTTCTATG
The DNA here is from genome assembly GCA_036419045.1 of Scirpophaga incertulas. NCBI lineage: Eukaryota > Metazoa > Arthropoda > Insecta > Lepidoptera > Crambidae > Scirpophaga > Scirpophaga incertulas. Next base: position 14,756 of record JAYEAL010000702.1, read on the forward strand.
CTCCTACTGATGCTTTTCCCAACTAATATTATAAATGCAAAAGTAACTCTGTCTGTCTGTCTGATACGCTTTCCCGCTTAAACCGCGCAACCGATTTTGATGAAATTTGGTACAGACAATCTTCAGACCCTGAGACAGAACATAGGCTACTTTTTATTTCGAAGAAAAGGGATGAAGGGTTTGAAATAGAGGTTGAAAGATTGTATGGGATTTTTAAATTTTAATAGATAAAACCATGAAACTTTATATTTAAGTACTTGATAAGAAATCATTAAACATTTGTTCTAACATTTTTGAAATTTGGAACAGCTAGGGGGTGAAATAAGGGTTGAAAGTTAGTATGCAAGTTCGTCAAATATCACATCATAAGTACAAAAAATCGTTTGTTCTAGCATTTTGAAATTTGTACCAGTGTGGGGGTGAAATAGGGGTTGAATTGAAGATAAGACCATGAATCTTGGTACCTTAGACATAAGGGACCAGGATTGACAAAAACTAATTTCACGCAGGCGAAGCCGCGGGCGGAAGCTAGTTAAATATAAGTGCATTTGTGCATACTATGTCAAATGGACGTCACAGTGAGACGTCAAGAAGTAATATAGTAAATTATTACTATATGCGTAGAATATTGGACCCCGGGTATGTCTTTTGTGCACACGGAGTATTTTTATGACGATTTAATTATTTTAAATTATGTAATAGGCTATTGTTTATTATAAGGAAATTTAGACGATTGAAAAGATTTTTTAGGACCATTTTAAAGCTAAATGCTTTTAATATGTTTTTATATATTCGTGTTGTCTGTTAGTCTGGCAGCGTCAGTATCTAGTATGCACTCTGTGCGGTTACTTACTCGCGCGCTTCTACAGCTCACAATGTCAAGGGCACAACGCCGGTACATTATTTATTAGTAACCTCAATGACATAAGAAATTCGATTGGCACGACCGACCCGACATTGGCATAGCAGTTATTACACTGAAACACAATTTTGACGGATACAATTATTTTTCAGCACAGAGTGAGGAATCATTTGTTGAAATAACTAGCTTTATTAAGACTAGTAATTTGGAAAATTTCGATTTTTATTTTCAAGCGTTTGTTAAATCTTTATACATCTGTACTGATAGTAGGGTTGCCTCACAAAGTCCTCTTGTTGAGGTAAGTCCAGTGTTTATACTTCCTCTGTATTGTATTTTTCAAGGTTTTCACTAATATTAGTGTACAATAAATAATGCAATTTTATTATTGATAATATTACTTCCATATTACAACATGAAATATGTTTCTTTATGTTAAAATGATAATTTTGCAACATATTATTGTACTGTTATATAATATAAATTATTGCAATTTAATACCAAGAAATGTATAATAATATTACATATCATCATCGAAGCATCTCCATACTGCACGATGGTTGAAAACTAGGTTTATACAAAGTATTATTCGCGTTCAATTCGATATCGGAACCGTTTCCATATCAAACGACAATGTATGAAAATGATTCCAAATTACCGAATCATTCCCATGTATTTCGTTCTAACGAAACGAAAGCTAATGTTATTAGTGTTACTTTGGTTACAGGCTCACTTTGCATGTAGGTACTCGTACATACTTTTAATGTTTCACAAGATTGGTTTATTACTGAAATTGATCATACAGATAACGCGAGAAGGAAAGAGATAGCGTTGAGCTAACCTAATATAGCACCGGTGCAAGTAATGACGTCTTCACTCACTCGCTACTAAATTAAATTACACCAATTGCCCGAATTCGAATGCCTCTTCTATATATAATAATAAATTTACACGAAAAGCCAATCAAATATTATTTTTTCACATAAGACCCAGGCAAACGTCTTAACATACAAATTATTTCTAGGGAAATTACTATAAAAAATAGGGGTTGATGATAGGTGTTGGGACCCCTGCTATGGAACCTCGCATACGACGCGGTCCTTCGCACCAGCCGATATAACATATTTATTATATAGATCAAATTAAGCGAATTCAAAATGAATTCACAAAGTCAGTTCAGATACCAACATAATGGTTGCACAGGAAACATAATTTCCACATTGTTGGTTAATAATAAAATTATTTTACTGAGTAGACTAGTATTGGACAGAATTTCGCAGATTTTCGTCTTTGTTATGTGATATGTAGGTGCCTTAGAATTATAGCTATTTAGGAATTATTATATTGTGGACTTTCATAAGAAACATTTAGCGGATAAATCAAATATTTTTTAATTAATTTATACATTTAAAATCATAAGTATTATAAGTAGCAAAACGGAAAAGTTATATTTATCTGTGCTCATTTCATTTAAATTTTAGAGTTACTGAGAATCTTATGAGAGGTTTTATTTAGTATACAGTACACTACCAACATCATGTTTCCAATCCCGTCTCAAACACACATATCAAATCCCATTAGCATACTGGTTGAAAACAGGGCAATTCTTGAATTGATTAAAACCGGTGTAACAGTGTTTATGGTCGATTTAATAACACACAAATCCTATTACACAAACATGGGAAATATTATGCAATAGACATCGTAACCCAAAAAGAAAGATGAGGCATTATTACAATTAACGATTTTGCATGGGTGGGAAATAGATATTTTCCGCCGGTAAAATGATATTATACCATTAGGTAATCAAGGATAATAAATGATGAGAAATGATATCTCCATGAAAAGCTCAAATGCAGGAGACAGTTTCAGCAGAGGTATCCAGCCAGAAATAACGCGGCTCCTTTCATTGTTATACCGCATAGAACTTCTGCATTTAGGAGCAGTTTCCGATACCAGGCCACGAAGTGCTGGAATGATTTGCCACCACCACTTAGAAATGAAAAATTAAGCAAACATTCATTCAAAACAAAATAGAAGGCTTATTTATTAAATTTACAAAAACTAGGAAAGCCCTTATAACGATTACTTTATTACGGTTCGCTTTTTATTGTATTTATTAATAAATACAAAAGAAATTAATTTCTCTTTTTTTTGTTTCGAACATCATTTTTAGTTTATAATCTGGTTTTGCTTGACGTTTCAGACAACTTTAATCTAACTGTAATTCAATGTCTTTATCATAATCTAATTTTTTTTTCTTTTTTATCTTTAGAGTATATTGCAGCATCCTGTACAATTATTTAATAATTTTCTTTTTTATGTCACAAAATGTGTAATCTTTTGCGTCATTGTTAATTTAATAAAACTGTAAATATAATAGGCTTGTTGCCTAAATTTCAGTAGTTAGATACTAATATACCTTGATGCCTATTCTATACAAAATAATTATTATTTTTGAATAAAAATGCTTATTTATAAGAATAATTTTGCATTTAATTAAATATTTGACAATAGTCATCAAAAACGCTCATGACTGTCATGGCGTCTTGAATGACGTCACGCCGTGCAAAACACAGCTGTTTTAGTATCGGAATATTCGGTATTGTGAAGTTATTTTAATAAAAAATGGATTCATCGTATTACAAGTACTGCATAGTGCCCCAGTGTACAAGCACAAGTATAAAAACACCAAAAAAATTATTTATATACGTGCCAAACAATCAGCAGATACGTAAAAAGTGGCTGACACTCGCGAGAGGGAATGATGCCCATTCTTTTTCGCACTTCCACAAGACACTTGGGAATGACATTTTGACTTTGACGTTTCGCACGGCGTGACGTAACACTTTTTAATTGGTGTTTGCTGTCACGTGACTTATGGCTTATTTTGTGCAATTTTATTTTATAAAAATATAAATAATCAAAAGTTATTATTTTATAAAAATTTGTTTTTTCATAATTAAATGATCATCTTAATAGTTATGCAACCTAATGCATCAGATTTGTTCATAGTGGATACAAGCCTATTACTATGATTGAGCCTAACGGTGATATTGTAAGTGCTAATAATATAAATTCCTCAGCATACCTCCTAAGGCGAGGGCTGAAAATCGGTGTTGCTCGTATGGGCAAGCTAATCGCCGAGCCCGAGCCTTTTAGCTTCACTTTTTGTTGTTTTTTTTTTTTATAAATTTGTATTTAATTTCATTGTGTGAGCTAAATAAACTTTTTATTTATTTAAATGTTTGTAAAGACAAATGAATTTTCGAATCGGTCCAGTAGTTTTGAATTTATTTGTTATGTACTCTGCTGTATCGAATTTTTTATAGATGCAAAAATTTGTATTTTCTTATTACAGGACATGAAAAATCATAAATGAATGGATGTGATATATTAATAAAACAATGAAATTGTACATTTTCAAAATAAAATAAATCTTTATCAGCTTCATATTTAAAAGAAGGGTATTCTTTAAAATATTTTAAAAACTATTTGAACCCCTGTAAAAAAGTTTTAAAACTGGTCAGTCTAATTTTGATTTTTTGAGTCTCATAGTCAAATTATTGACAATGACAGTAATTTAACTCTGATTAAGAGAACCCATGGCGATTAACATAGCCGTAGGGCATGGTAAAAGCGTATGCAAGTTGAATTCTCATCGATCCACAAATATATAGTAATAATAATAGCGAATCAAAACAAAAAGTTATCCCACTTTTATATCGATTCGCTATTACGATAACATCAAATCACAATAAAGAAAAACAGGCACATATAAATTTAATATTAATTACATTAATTTGAGTATTAATAACAATACATTTAATAACACTTTAATACTCATCCGCGCTCACTTGGGAAGAATCGATATAATATTTCAAGAATTCATATTCTTCATTTTGATCTTATCTAGATCATTTTTATTCCATATACCACTAATCAAGGACCATTTAAGGTTGAATATGGTACAGCAAACTTGCATCATAAACGCTAGAAATATAAGCTATTATAACGACGTTTCCTGCTCTATGGTTTACGCATAATAAATAAGCATCACTTAATGAGTCGGCGTTAAATATGCCGCAATCTTGCCAAGATAGCTGTCAGCGACTTTATATTTTTTATATTATTAGTGCTAATAGTACTACCCTATCGTGCACGATTATTCCAACTTTATAATTTATTTATGTTATTCTATAATTTGGCTTTTATTATTTGATTGATGTATCCTGTAATTTTTAATGGAATTATACTATTTTTATAACAAAAGCTGTTTGTTATTAAACTCCTTTTAATAATGTTATGAAGGCAAACTATTCAAATAGGTTTAGATCCGGCTCGAAGGACCAGTAATAGTTGCAAAGAATTTAACAGCTTTCGTTGTAAAATTGCCTTTAAAAATCAATATCATACATCAATACAAAAATAACAGACATATTGTAGATGAGCATAAAAAAAGTATTAAGTTGGTACAGTCGTGTACCTATGCTATCACAAACTACTGTAATTGTGACAGGTCGTAGTTGTCTTCAGAGAGTTGGGTCGGCCGTCGGAGTACACTGTGAGTACCCACAGACTTGAAGCTGACCTGCGGTTCCACGTCTACCTGGAAACAACGCAAGTGTTGGGAACCGTTGGCTAATTGTATAGTTGTACATTGCTCAATGCTATAAATTAATTAGAATAAATTATAATGATGTGTTTCAAAACCGTAATTTGGGTATAGATATTTTTTCGGATAAGATGCATAGTTTCCGGAGGGCAATTCGGAATTTCTGTGCCTCCAATAACTCGCTGTCATTTTAGATCAGAGTTTCAATTTAATTAGAATGTTGTGCTTACCTATAATTTAAATTAATATACACGTAAGATATTTTTTAATGAAACTTTAATATACACTTATGTATTTAGTTGGTAAGCTATAATAAATTATCAAATACTCAAAGACGAAAGCGTGGCCGACTCAAGCAGTCCTGGTAACGGACGATTGCAGTCGAGGCGACAAAGTTGGAAAAGGCCTGGAGCGAGATCAAGTGCGAAGCTCTTCACCGAGAGCAATGAAGTATCACTTTGGACGCCCTCTGCTCCAACCAGTAGGCTTACGATAACCTCTTAAACTAGGAATAAAATGGCAGTGCGAGCAGAAAGGTGCTATAAGCGGTGTCTGTTTTAACGCTAATATAATATATAAGTGACTATAATATATAAGGCCTCCGAGTTCGTAGCCAAAGTCACAATTTTGTTAAATGAAATATATACGAACGATTGCGCAAGTTGGAATCATTTGCATATACATATTGTCGTTAGATATCAAAACGATTCGACAATGCATATATTCCTCAAATTCCTTTAACCATCAATTTTGATATTAACATTTTTTAGATACACCACGTTGGTAGGTTCTATTTCTGTAGCCTATATCGAACGTTCGCGTTCTTCGTGTGATACGGAACTGGGTCCGTATCTTGTCTTATATATAAAATGAATCGCAAAATGTGTTGGTAGTACGCATAACTCAACAACCACTCGATCAATTTGGCCAATAATTTTATTAAATGTCGTTGAACTTCACAGATGGCTTTTATGTCAAAAATATTCGAATATTTATCGGAAAATCCCTAAA
>JAYEAL010000951.1:0-19169 GCA_036419045.1 Scirpophaga incertulas
TTGTACTGAAGAAGTATGTTTCACCAGTACATAAGTATGCGACAACATTATTTGCATCTCCATTAATGAACATGGTGTTGCTCATAACCGCGACAGTATGTTGCACCATTACTAAGTATGTAAAGCCGGTTTTTAAGTATTCTGCACCGTTATAAGTAGCTACTCCCAAGCTACTTACGGAAGTAGCTTATTTAAGTAGCTTATTTAAGTAGCTTATTTTTCTCAGTGTAGCTTTCTGCCCGCGGCTTCGCCCGCGTGGATTTCGGGATTGGGTGTATAGAGGGTTAAGGGTCATAGCTTTTGCCCACGGCTACATATACGCGGAAGTCGGTTTATGGTGCGAAGATTTTATCGCGCTTCCCGTGGGACTATCCGTTTTTCCGAGATAAAAAATGCCGCAAAACTCCTCAAGAATCACTCTATCTATTGATGAAAACCGCATAAAAATCTGTGCAGTAGTTTTTGAGCGAAGCCTTTATTGCGCATCCCGTGGGATCTGTCGATTTTCCGGGATAAAAAGTAGCCTATGTTACTCGGGGAGAATGTAGCTTCCAAAGGTGAAATAATTTTTGAAATCGGTCCAGTAGTTTAAGCGTGAAGAGGTAACAAACAAACAAACAAACAAACAAATAAACAAACAAACAAACAAACAAACACACTTTCGCATTTATAATATTAGTTGGGATAGTTGGGATTGTTAGTATTTAGATATATTCATAGTTTTCATACAATAGCAAATGTTTAGAAAGATGATTCACTTACTTGAATTCACATTTTATATTCGGCTTCTATTGACGAGCTAAAAGGTAAAATTAAGGTCGTATAATATATAAAAGATTTTTATTTGGAAATAATTTAATTTCAATCGGTGTTGTTTGTACCTTTATTGTTTAGGGCTATATCTTAATAAACCCTAATAAGTAACTACTTACTACATTATAAATCATAAGCTCCGGAACGTGCCCAATCATCATTTGCCAATCAATATGCCTTGAATAAAGGAACCCTGTATTCTCATTAAACTTGAATATTTCGGAGTGATAATAGTGCAGAACTTATACATAGGAAACGTAAATTTTATAGGAACAAAATGATTTCATGTGAAACTTATCTCAGTTTCATTTTTATTTACGTGTATATTTTTAAAAAAATCAACTTTAAAATTCAAGATAATATATTATACGTAGTATAATATGACTTGCCATAGATTTTTGAAACGCGTAGAGATAACTGGGCTTAGCTTAAAACAATCTAATGGGCGATATTCAAGTTTATTTTAAAAGCACTAAAAAAACATAAAAGAGGTTGCTTTATTTAAAAAAAAATGGCATATCATTTCAAAATTGCGTAGATAATATCATTGGTCATTATTTCTCGATTCCCAAATAACATGTACGATGAAATAATAAAAATGTATTGATTTTGTAGAAATGAAAGTTCGAATATTTCAATAACAAAACATATTCGTTGCACAAATATAATATATATATATATATATATATATATATATATATATATATATATACTCACTCATGACACATGATTATTTATTTATCTACCTTTAAATCAGTAGGGTTTTGTTAGATGATTGATATAAGTAGTAACGGTGTAATTAAAAAAAACTATATCTTCCGTATGGTTCAAATATGGATAAGGAATAAGTCAAGTAAACAATTTTAGCTTACAATTTACGTGCTAGTACAGTATTTCGACTCACTTTTACAGATGCTTTTTTGTGGAGAATTTATTTTTCCCGTAATTGACAAGATGAAAGACCATTAAAAAGGGAAAGGTCCAGCAGTTAAATGCTAGCAATGCTATCTGGGCTCGTAAAATCTTAATCAAATCAATTCTACTTAGTTCATGGCACTCGGGTTTCGTTGATAACTTTGCTACAAATACAAGGCTATTTTTAAGATGGAATGGATACTTTTACCGTATTATACGAGACGAGACTAAACTCGAGAATATTGGTGTACAGGTAATACTTTTCGAGTTGGCATAGAGTCTTTTTTAATTTATTATATGACCACAACACACTGCGCAAGCACTTACGTTATTTGTGGATAGCTAACGCTCTCCCGATTTTTCGCGTTTGGTGGTAGGAAGAGTCTAGAGAAAAAGGTTTCCTCACTTTGTGACTGTATGTCACAAAAATATAATAATACCAATTATCGCTTAGCTGTCTCAAAATCATAACAAACATAATGATGTTGCATAAATAAATTTAATGACAAGAAGAAAGTCTTTGTTGTAAGTGAATAAACATGATACTGAAACTTGATCATTTACAGTGGGCTTTATAAGGAGTGTGTATGTGTGAGACAGCATAAAATAAAGACTACGAGTAAAAGTGTACTGAGCTTCGTCAATAAAGCCAGTAGGGTCAATAGGACCAAAGGCTAGGCTGAGTTTAGTCGGTAAAAGTGTACTGAACTTCGAAGACGACTGGCTATAAAGAGGCATTGATATAGGAACGTGTAAATGTTGACTGAGTAAGAGAGAGTAACATAAGTCTGTCAATTGCTATTTGTAGTCAAAACTTGTGCAATATTTTTCTCAATCAAAGTATAGAAATTAAAACTAGAAAGCACCTAAACAGAACTTGCATTTGTTATTTGAATAATACAATTCTTGTTCAAAGATAAGTTAGCTCTTTAATCCTTACTAATATTATAAATCGGAAAGTGAGTTTGTTTGTTTGTTTGTTCCGCTTTCACGGCGTAACTACTGAACCGATTGCTTTGCAGACGTAAAGATAAAAGTCCGGATTAAATAATAGGGTACTTTTATATTTTTTTTCCCCGGGATGGACCACGCCCCTTCCGTAGCCGGGGGGCGTCGTCGGTGGAGGAGACCGGGGGAGGTAGTATAGCCTCCCCGAGGAGGGCTCCCCTCTAGGCAGGGGAGCGGAGGCTGGGGGTTCCGGAAGTTACTTGATGTTCCGGGGCTCCCTACATGCCTGAGGAAGGCCATCCCTGAGGTTTTTAGTGGGTAGGCCTCCCCCTTCTGGGGAGGAGAGCCCCACATAAACCGCCGGCTCGCCACAGCCGGGGTATGCAATTTAATGCATTTTCCCTCAGAAGAACAAAAAAAAAAAAGGTACTTTTATCCCGGAAAAATCGGCAATAAAGGCTTCACTAAAAAACTACTACACAGATTTTCATGCGGTTTTCATCAATAGATAGAGTGATACTTGAGCAAGGTTTTTATCTCGGAAAAATGGATAGTCCCACTTGAAGCGCGATAAAACCTTCGCGCCATAAACCGACTTCCGCGCATATGTAGTCGTGGGCAAAAGCTATGACCCTTAACCCTCTATAGACCCAATCCCGAAATCCACGCGGGCGAAGCCGCGGACAGAAAGCTAGTATATACATAATTCTTAATAAATTATACAACAGATATGAATTTACATAGTAATTTATTGGCCGCTAAACAAGACAGAAATGGATTTTCATGTAAGTTTTGTCAGTCACTGATCGTATGCAAATGCATACGATCTACGAGATAAAATGATACTGCCTAAATAGCCAGTATCATTTTATCTCGTAGAAGGTTGTTAAAATAATGCTCAAATGTCTGTTCATGAAAAATTATGTAATTGAATATTTATTCCCTTTCATTATTTTATTACACTTTTTGAAGCGACGCTTATGCATTGAATGAACAATAAATGACGCTGCCTATACAACCGTTAGTTGCGAATCAAAGTGAACAGTACACGGTAATAATTTCAATCTCCGCCCGCCCTAGTTATTTCCTACATTACGTGCTGGTGAATCCAGTGATTTCCTTTATTTGTTCCATTTCGATTTCCCCTAGTTTCTTTTTTAGGTTGCGGTTGAATTTATCCGGGCAATTTTGCTTTATTTAATGAAATACGAGTAGAAATGTAAATAAAATATCGTAATAAATTTTGCTTAGGTACATATTTTATAAGCACAACCTCTATTGATAAAAAACCGGCCAAGTGTGTGTCGGACTCACGCACAAAGATTATATTTTAGAAGTTAGAGGCACCAATTTTTTTCCAATTTGGAAGTGTCTGACACGCAAACTATTCGGTTTACAAAAAAAAAAAAAATTTTGAAACCTCGATATCATTTTTGAAGACCTATCCCCACATGTATGTGATTAATGAAAAAAAAATCCGGGTTCCGTTTCTTGCCATTTGGCTACGGAACCCTAAAAAGGAGATGAAACACGTCATGGTGTGCGGTTATAGCAACCTATATTCGTAGTACACGTGTTTTCAGAGAATCGCAGCAAACGTTAACTATTTCTTTAGCACTCATTCATTAAGATCCTTTGGCCCCTAGCTGGGGCAGAGGGCGTCCACAGTGAGTCTCCATCCCGCACGGTCTTGAACTTTGCATTTGATTTCGCTCCAGGTTTTTCCAATGGCCTTCGCTTCGTCAATGACAGTCCGCCGCCAGGTCTGTTTTAGACGACCACGTTTGCGCTTTCCTTAGGGATTCCGCAGTCTAGGGCTTGCCTCTTTTTTCTTCTTTAGCACTATTTCATGTTATTGACATGAGCATCTTGCATCTTTGAGTATGCCGTTGGTAGCACAGTTGCATAGAGATATAATGATATGAAAGATATATAGAGCTGGAGTGGTTGAAACACAGAGGCTCTTAGAGAGAAAATAGAAAAATGTGAGCTTGACTTTGCAAGTAGTTTCAGATTGCAAAATTGCTGACAAAGTTAAGTTCAATGCCTTCGAATCCCAGGCGTGACTTATCAGCGCTAAGCGGAGGAGGTTAGGAGACATTTCACCCAATTCAACTTATGACTCTGTATAACCGCGGGACGAGCATGGAATATTACAACTAACTGGTTATTTTTAACTCGGTTCACGACCGGGAGCTGTGGTTGATGGACGAAACAATCATGAATATTATTTATTATAGAATACATTTTAGAATGTTTGTCAGAAAAGATTTCTATTCCATCCATCCACTTAATTGCTTACTTGACTTAATTTGCTTACATAAATGCTAATGGTGATATATATTGACGACCTCCATAGTCGAGTGGATAGTACACCGGTTTCAAGGTGTCGCCATCTCTGAGGTCCCGGGTTCGAGTCCCGGTGGGGGCAGATGTTTGTGTGATGAATGCGAGCATTTGTACCTTAGTCATGGTAGTTGATATATATTTCAATAAAAAAAATATTTATATATGTATAATATATGTATGTCTATCCGTTACCCTAGATCCCATAGCACAAGCCTTAAAGAGCTTAGTTTGGCTAGGCTAATTGGTGTAAGTGTAACAAATATTTAATTATATTTATATTTATTTATTTATATCATAGGTAGATTGGCAGGGGAAGGCGAGCAAGCGCTCGTCTAATGACCCTGCCGTGAAGGCAGCGTGCCTCTCTGCCTGGGGGATTGTCCTAGTGTTCTCGGACAATCTCCCCTTGGCGATGGCTCGACTAACTAGGTCGAGCTAGCCCGTGGGCGTAGAATCGCGAAAGCGCAACCCGCCACGAGCCCCGGTATGGGCTCAGAGGACACCGGGGGTTTGAGTGGGTAGGCCGGTCCCTCAGACCGGACAGCCCCACACACGACCGCGCCTTGCTAGCGTGGTGCTATATATTTATACATAACTAGCTTTCTGCCCGCGGCTTCGCCCGCGTGGATTTCGGGATTGGGTGTATAGAGGGTTAAGGGTCATAGCTTTTGCCCACGGCTACATATACGCGGAAGTCGGTTTATGGTGCGAAGATTTTATCGCGCTTCCCGTGGGACTATCCGTTTTTTCCGAGATAAAAAATGCCGCAAAACTCCTCAAGAATCACTCTATCTATTGATGAAAACCGCATAAAAATCTGTGCAGTAGTTTTTGAGCGAAGCCTTTATTGCGCATCCCGTGGGATCTGTCGATTTTTCCGGGATAAAAAGTAGCCTATGTTACTCGGGGAGAATGTAGCTTTCCAAAGGTGAAAGAATTTTTGAAATCGGTCCAGTAGTTTAAGCGTGAAGAGGTAACAAACAAACAAACAAACAAACAAATAAACAAACAAACAAACAAACACACTTTCGCATTTATAATATTAGTTGGGATCTTCCTTTTACAAGTTTGATTTTATTTTAAGTTAGATTTGATACCAATAGAGTCAAACATTTAGACGTTTCCCTTGCTAATTATTATTTACTAATTTGTACGTTACTGTAGACATCAGCGCTGTATAATGCCTTCCACGTCAATCTACCTCTATTAAGATACATTGCTTCAGTAAAGTATCGGTTACAAATACGTATATTACTTACTGGATATTGTTGAACTTTACTTTATCAGCATCCAAAATCTATAAATCTGGTACATCGCTTATACGACTATGTACGAGGTCTCATGTAACAGCCACAGTCAATGTACTGAGGCATATTTTTGCCAGGATTGATGTGTTGTTTTTAAAAACTGATTTAATCCAAATGCAGAGGTCTTGGATTTTTTTTTGTTTTTTTTTTTCGAACAATAGTAGTAGTTTGTTTATTACATTTTACAATCATAACACTAGGTGGTAATTGTGATACATTTTAGATACATATGGTCTCAGACTGTCCGACCTGTCGTCATGTATGGAAGTGAATGCTGGGAAGTCAAGAAGAAGGATGAAAATAGATTGCATACAAATGAAATGAGTATGTTATGATGGATGTGTGGTGTGACAAGGATGGATAAGATAAGGAATGAGTACATAAGAGGAAGTCTGAAAGTAGCGCCAGTGGTAGAAAAAGTGAGAGGAAGTAGATTAGCATGGTTTGCACATGTGATGCGGAGGGATGAAAGTCATGTCACAAAACGAATGTTGCATATGAAAGTGAAGGGATACATGAGCAGAGGAAGACCGAATAATAGATGGATCGATTGTGTGAAGAATGATATAAGAATGAAAGGAGTAAGCATGGAAATGACGGCTGATAGAGAGGAATGGAAGAAAAAGATCTACTGCGCCGACCCCAGATAATGGGAAATGGGCAAGACGATGAGATGATATGGTCTCAGACTATTTATTTGAGGTCAGTTTCAAATCGACAACATTGTTGGTTTTATTGCTGGTTCTTCCAGTACAGCGTCTCCTGCCGTAGATTTGTGAACCAATGGCGTGGTATTTGTACAATAAATGTATGAATTTGATATTGATACATCTAACGTCCTACAGAGTTACTAAAATGTTTACATAACTTTGAAATAAAACTAATACATACAATATTGAAAATTCACACATACATATAAACGATGTCAAAATACTTTGTCGTTGAAATATTCGTCAATAGTATATTTATAAGGTTATTCTTATCTGATAACATTATTGTTATCAATAATTTTAATAACACTTAATATCATAACATAAATAAATCTCTAAAAGTTATTTGATTTTAAAAAAAAAAACGTTAATATCATAGGCGTATTGTGCGGTTAACAATTTTTAAGCGTTTTTTTAAAAAATGTTCTCGTTTAATCGTTTAATATATTTAGGAATTTTATTATATACTAGCTGTGCCCACGACTTCATCCGCGTGGAATCGTTATTCTACGTCGCATTTTTAATCATTGAGAGTGTTATAAACGTAAGAGTAGACAAATATAATCAGGAAGCTTCGAACTGCTAAGCTATCGGGAGTTACACGTGTCATTGTGAATCAACCATAAAATATAGACATATGCTGTCGTGGGATGTTTTTATATAATTTTAAGGCGGACATTTAATTATTGATTGTATTGTGATGAAAAGTATACTATAACCAGGTCAGGAGTATGAAAAATAATTGTACCATGTTTCGTTAAAATCCGTCGAGTAGATTTTGTTTCTATAACGGTTTTACAAACAGACAGATAAACAAAAATTTTACTGATTGCATTTTTGGCATCGGTATCGATCCTTAATTACCCCCTGATAGTTATTTTGGAAATATATTTCATGTACAGAATTGACCTCCCTACAGATTTATTATAAGATTATAAATATAGATTCTAGGGCCCATGCCTAATTAATTATATTATATTAGAATAGTTCCAAAATCCACGACATTATTAATACTCGTAGATTCACCAAGATTTATAATGATAATACGTTTCCTATCTCCGCAAATTAATACAATAACACTGGCGTGTTAAATGCGGTCGTATTTAATGGAATTATATATGTTTACTGCAGCATCTGAGGTTTGACATTGTGATGTGACATAGTCGAAATTCGATGCCATTCGATTGTACATATTGCTAATCAGCGGCTTCGAGTTGACAAGGTAACACAGGATTGTTGAATATAGCACTTGATAATGGAGACAATTATATAATCAAGGAATACAAGACATGATAAAGGAACAACTTTATTGGTAAATAAAGGGTTTTAAATATAGATCACTACAATTATTTTTGTGTATTATTTACACATATTTGTAAATATATAAATTGAATTTATTTTCAATGAATAAAATGCTTTTAGATATTTAATTTATTCTAGAAAACTAATTGAAAATTGTATGCAATTCTTTTACTGAATCGAACTTTTCTAGGCGTTTGACAATTAAATATTTAATTACAAACATCCAAGAACCAAGCTAATTGGAAGTTCAAATCACAGCTGAATACGACAAGTCCTTAGCATTGAATTAATTCTATCTTAAAGTTGTAAGGCTAAAAGTTATCGAAATAACTTTAACCTGAGTCGAGTCAATGCTAAATTGGCTCGCTTGTTTGTCGAGATTCGAACCTTTATAACCTTCTTAATTAACTTTACTGCCAATTTTGTCAGAGGAAATAATTAATAATTTTATATAGTTGAATATATTTTTTTTACATAAATACTTTAAATGACAGCGACTAAGATTAGCTTAAAAAATTAATTATAAATCAACGCGTACTCCTATTAAGACAATTTACCATAAATTGTACATAATAATAATATTTTTTAACCAATTTGTCTATACTATTAGAATATTCTGGATATTTCTCGGAACTTGCAATTATATATAAAGTTTTAATCTTCTAACGTCTATACTATTAGAATGTTCTAGAATTTTCTCAGGTCTCGCAATTATAAGTAAATTGTTATCTTTTAATGCAAATCTGCCCATCTGCTAGTTTTCAAGCTACGCTCATGCAATCTACGCATCTGAATTTCTATAATAAATAAAGTATAGAGTTCAAGTATGGGAATATTGAACACCTCTAGATAGTCGGCATGGATTGCCCTAGGAAAGTGCTCGCTACACCCAACTTGTATGTAGGATACACTGGGGGGAGGTGGTGCGTTCGCGCCCTGGTGCGCTGTCGCTGTCTCGCGGCTGTTCGGAGTGTGTAGAGGCCCTGCCTTAACCGGCCGGGCCGAGTGGAGAAAACCACGTTAAAAAACCGCAATTCCCTGCTGTTGGGGACCGCGGCAGCAAGAGCCTTCGGGTGGTGGGCGGCGTACAGTCCACCAGCTAGCGCCAACCTGGGGTACCTCCCGACCCCCCAGTGTATATAAGGTTGCCCGGGTGCAGGGGGCACCGCCCGGGTTGACTATCTCATCCCCCATACTCGTGGGATTCATAATGAATGTTCCTAAATTAAAAAATCAAAAAACCGAGGAGAAAGAGGTGGGTGCAGGGGAAGTGCCTGCTGAGGTGGAAGTGGCGGAAGTTCCCGCCAGCAGACGACGTGTCCGGTCCTTGCACCGGACGGAGGAAAGTGGGAGGTCGCGATCCCCTTCACGGGGGTCCATCTCAGGGCATAGGGAAACTGGCCGCGGCGGGGACATCGATCGGTCACGACAACCGACAGCGAGACGCAGCGGCGGGTAGCGCGTAAGCGCAAGTCGCTGCGTCCCTTGAATGGCAGGGGGAAGAAGGGGCGGGCAGATGGGGACGAGGACGTCCCCACTAAAGACGCTGCCGCGGAGAGGTAGGTCTTCACAACGGACATGGGGGCGGGCATGTTGGCATGCCTCTCCGATGTCAAAAAGTCTGTGGAAAAGGCGAGGAGCACGAAGGCCGAGGTGGTGGGCGCAACGAGAACCGCGCTCACCACCCTCAAGACCGGGACGACCGAGTTGTGTGAGCGGGCGGAGAGGAGGGACCGGGAGAACTCCCAGATCACTTCCACCATCGAGCAGCTTTCCGCTCGAGTCCTGACCCTGGCCGAGTAGGTGGCTTTCTAAAAAGGGAAAACGAGGCTCTAAAAAAGAGCCTCCAGGCCGGATCACCGAAGCCGTCCCCGGGGAGCGCGGCTCCCCTAGTTGCGGCGTTGCGAAAGAAGGGAAAGGCGACAGGGGGTGGGCAGAAGGGAACGCCCGCTCCCGCAACATCCCAGTCGCCCCAGGAGGAACCAGTGAGGCCGGTCTGGAGAGAGCTCTCCTCTTTAATGGAAAGAGAGTTCGCCCGTTTTCAGGCCGACCTTATGAGCCGGTTCTTCCCCGAGAAGGGGACGGCCCCCGCTGGCGCATGAGCACCGTCAGGCAGAGGAGGTTCGTCCCGGCCCGCCTCCCGCCTGCCGCGCAGGAAGGGGGCGGAAAAAGGAAGAAGAAAAGGGGGGAGAAGAAGGGGGGAAGAAGAAGAAGGCGGCTCTCCCTCCACTCAGGCCCGTCACGATGGCCCCGCCGGCGGCACTTTTAGCGCCGGCGCCCGAGATCCCCGGGGTGACCACCTGGGCCACCGTGGCGAGGCGCCAAAAGAAGGCCGCCCCTGAGAAGGTCCCGGCCCCCAAAAAGGCGCCGACCATTAAAGTGTCGTAAAGACCGGTCCCTGGAGGCTACCCAAACCACCTGGAAACTGACGTCGGGGCGGCTCCTGATCGGGTGGTCCTCGGTCAGGGTGCAGGCGCTCGAAGCACGCCCCCAGCAGTGCTTCGGGTGCCTTGAGAGGCACGTTAGGGTTAATTGTCCTAACTGCCAGGTGGACCGGAGCACTCGGAGAGCCGGGGCATATTGCCCGTCTCTGCACCGCGAGTGCTCCCTCCTGCCCGGTCTGCAAGGACCTGGGTAGACCGGCAGACCACCGGGTGGGCAACAGGAGGTGCTCCCCACCCAAAAGGAAGGGGGGGGGGGGGTCGCCCAACCTCCCACCCCGGCCTCGGGGGCGAGCGTAGCGATGGACGTCCAATCTTAACATGGATGACCAAAGCACAGGGTGCAGGGTGCTCCAGGGCAACCTCAATCACTGCCGCGCGGCGCAGGATCTTATGATCCAAGCGCTCGCGTAGGGTGAGGTTGCCCTGGCGGTCGTCGCAGAGCCCTACTCTGTCCCGAACCACCCAAGGTGGTTTGGGGACGACCAGGGCTTGGTGGCCATTTATTGGGCGACCGACCGACCGCACTGCACCCTGCTCGCTACGGGGCCGGGTTACGTGGCCGTGGAATGATCCACGGCATTTCTGGACGGGGTAGCGAACTGCGTTCGCTGTTGCGCTCCCCGTCCAGTCTTCGTCCTGGGTGATTTCAACGCCCACTCACGAGAGTGGGGCGACACTCGGGACGACGTAAGAGGGGAGACACTCCTGGAGTAGGCGGCGGGACTGGACCTCCGGCTTTTAAACCGGGGGTCGGTCAGCACCTGCGTGCGGTGGCAGGGGGAGTCGATCGTCGACCTGTCATGGGCGACTCCCTCTGCGCACCGCATGGTGTCAGGTCGGAGGGTGGCGGCGGAGGTGGTTACACTCTCCGACCACCGGCACATCGTGTTCGACGTGTCGGTGGCCCACCGCCGCCCTTCCCGAACTCACCAGAGGGACAGCCGTCCGCGACGTTGGTCCATCAAGCGGCTGCACTGGGATGCGACCCTAGCCGCTGCCCACGTCGCGGACTGGGCGGAGGAGGCACGGATTTCGCCCGACCTCGATGTGCATGCGCGGGCCGCCTGGCTCCGGAACACGATGACGTCGATCTGCGTCGCCATCCCCGACGCCAAGGCGCGGTCCTGGCGCGAGCTGCTGGGGGGACTGGAGAGGGACCCATGGGGGCGCCCGTACCGGATACTCGTCGTGGGAAGAGCGGTGGATACGCTCTTCCCACGACGAGCGGATAATGGCCATACGGATCGTACGAGGTTACCGTACAATCTCGTACGAGGCGGCGACGGTTCTGAGACTCTCCCCCCCACTCGACATCCTGGCCGACATGTACGCGGCGACGTATGCGTCGCGGCGTGTCGACCGGGGGAGCGCCCTGGAACCCGCGCACGAAGTGCTTAAGCGGGAGTGGCACCGACGGATTGTGGCGGCCTGGCGTGCGCAGCTCGAATTACGGATCTGCGCGCGCCAGCGAGCTGTCGGTGCCGTACTCCCGCACCTCGAAGCTTGGCTCCACGGGAAGGAGGAGGTCACCTACCGATTGACTCAGATACTCACCGGGCACGGCTGCTTCGGTGAGTATCTGTGTCGAATAGGACGGGAGGGATCGACACATTGTCACCACTGCGCATCCGACCTCGACTCGGCCCAGCACACGCTGGCGGAGTGCCCCGCGTGGGCCTCCGAGCGCCGAGTCTTGGTCGCAGAGATCGGGCGAGATCTGTCTCCGCCGGCATTGATTGCGGCAATACTGGCGGACGAGGTTGGTTGGAGGGCTGTGGCCTCCTTCTGTGAAGCAGTGATGCTCCAGAAGGAGGCCGCCGAGCGGGGTCGGGAGATGGCCGATCCCGCTCGAAGAAGGCGGCGCCGGGCTCGGTAGCACAGCTGCGGCGCCGCCGCGGGTCGCCGGCGGGCGCGAGGAAGTCGCGACTGCTACGGCGACCCGGGATGGACCACGCCCCTTCCGTGGCCGGGGGGCGTCGTCGGTGGAGGAGACCGGGGGAGGTAGTAGCCTCCCCCGAGGAGGGCTCCCCTCCAGGCAGGGGAGCGGAGGCTGGGGGTTCCCGGAGGTGGCTTGCTGTTCCCGGGGCTCCCTACATGCCTGAGGAAGGCCATCCCTGAGGTTTTTAGTGGGTAGGCCTCCCCCTTCTGGGGAGGAGAGCCCCACATAACCCCGGCTCGTCACAGCCGGGGTATGCAATTTAATGCATTTTCCTCAGGGGAACAAAAAAAAAAAAAAAGACAGGCATCCGCTGGCGCGATTTCCTCGCGCCCGCCGGCGACCCACGGCGGCGCCGCCTTCTTTGAGCGGGATCGGCCATCTCCCGACCCCGCTCGGCGGCCCTCTTCTGGAGCATCACTGCTTCACAGAAGGAGGCTACAGCCCTCCAACCTCCCTCGTCCGCCAGCATTGCCGCAATCAATGCCGGCGGAGACAGATCTCGCCTGATCTCTGCGACCAAGACTCAGCGCTCGGATGCCCACGCGGGGCACTCCGCCAGCGTGTGCGGGAGTACGGCACCGACGGCCCGCTGGCGCGCGCAGATCCGTAATTCGAGCTGCGCACGCCAGGCCGCCACAATCCGTCGGTGCCACTCCCGCAGCGGATGCCTGTCTGCTGCGGAATACTTGCCAGCCTGCTGCTGCGTACCTACCAGCCTGCTGCGGAATACCTGCCAGCCTGCTGCTGTATACTCGCCAGCCTACTGCTACTTTGTCTGCCTAGTACCTGGTACCGCCTTCCTTTTTCCTTCTCTACCATTTTATTATTATTGTTTGTAATTTTAATATAATTCTTAAGTTTAGGCCGTGCTGTTTTAATATTTCTTTTAATAAATTAGTTTCTTGTATTTATTTTTTTCTTTTTACCTTTTCCTATTTTGCTCCGTAGCCTTCCGCTACGTGACAAACTGAACAAAGCAAACGAAGCGCCTGAACAGGTCACAATTGATCTGTCCCCTATTACACTAGTACTATAAAAATTGGCGAAGTGTAAGTATTTAATAACGTATAACCTAACCTTTAGAGAGATTAGGCGTGATTAAAAAAATCCTTATCAATATCTACGAGTAATGTTGTAAAAAAGAAGGTTGTAATCTACCTCGCGGACCACCCTGGGAAACGATATAATGTGTGACTTTTGGTCATAGCGGTTCCAAAACGAGTCGACTAAGGTGCAGTAATCATATCATTAGAGGCTGTGCTTCCATCTAAGTCCTGTACCAGATAGAGTTTTGCATTCTTTTGATGAGCGGTAGTGCCAGTGTCCATGCGGATCGTAAGGTACATCTGCGTTAATAAGTGAGACTCACTTATTCTGATGGGGACCCAGATACTAAGTACGGTGTTAGCTGTTGATTGATCACAAACAATGGTGGACCCAAGTAGGTGCGTGTCCACCACGTGCTAAAATCTGCCCCAATATAAAGTCGAATTTTCTTTAATTCGTCACCGTATATAAAACGAATTAGACGGGAGGATTCATAAACCTGTCGAGAGATCCTGTAGTATTTTAATAATTCTCCTGTAGATTGATCAAAATTAATATATAAAATGTAGTGCTAGCTAAAGATCAATTTCAAAAAAATATTTGCTAAAATCTAAATTCAACAAAAGAAAACTATTTTACAATTAGTTAAGTGTTTTATTTCAAATTACATATACAACTAAACTTAACACTTTTTCATTGTATTTGTCATAGGGAGAGGAGGATTAGGCAAATAGAACTTAGTTAGTTTCGACATACATTTATTATTGTTGTTGTCATATATTGCGCTCTCTGTAAATTTTTGTGAAATTCTATTCTGGTGTTATTTAAACGAATTTGACAAATATTTTTTTTAAATTTTGCGTTACCTCCTCCAATTATCACACGTATTTTACTATATAATAAAGAAATGAAATCATAAAACAACTTGACAAACACGAACGCACAAAATACAATTCATCGAACAGCCTCGTACATTTGCATGAACACAGCCCAGTGTCACTCGTTGTTAATACTCAAGCATTCTAACCCAGGAACATACCTCGGGGAATCCAATTAATTATCAAGACGTAGACATGCAGCGGAGCATGCTTGATTTGAGAGAAGCGGGTTCATCACTTGTTATTATTGCCACATACATGCTCAGGAATGCCTCCTCTGAGCGAGAAACATGGAAAGCAGGGCCACTTGATTTAATGGCTCTCAGTCCTCGCACGTAACTGACTCACGCATGGTGGATAGGTGCTATCAATCCGCAAGGTGTGGAAAACCATTGCCGGGTTTAGCAGTATAATATATTTTGCAGAGCTTAAATAAGTAACAAAATTTATTTAAAGCGTTCCAACAGGTTGGATCGATCATTAGTTTCAACAAAAAAAATTCTTCGGACCAACTGTTGAGTCGCAGAAAATATTTGACTACTCGTATCTTGTTTCTTTTTTTTGTTACTGTTGTATATTGACATAGTAGCAGACTATCCACGCCCAGTCAATCCGCGTAATACAGAATATCGTCGACCCAGGCACGTCATTTCTGACCCTCCCGACTCATTGACGCTGGCTCTTCAAGCCTTGCGAGAGGCGGCATCTGCGCCGCCATCCCTTAGTTAGTCCATACTTCGGAGCTTGCTGCACATGTACGAGTAGGCCCCATCATTTCAAGGCCGGACCCACTTTGGCGTACCGAGCCTTCTTTCGCGCATATGTCCTCTTCGGAGGGCAGCGCTGACGTGCCCTCTCCTGAGGGTGCGCCAACCATTCCATTCAAGCCGTAGGGCCATTAGGGCCAAGGCTAGGCTGAGTTTAGTCGGTAGGTCTGTGTGGTCGAGCCGCCTCGACAGCACCGGGAGTCCGACATAATCAACGCATCTCTGCTTGCCTGTTGCGTTGGTACCCATGAGGATTCTCAGCCTCCTCTCCTGAGGAATAAAAAAAAACAATCCACGTGATGGTAAAGTAGATGATACTGTTTAAATGGCCGAGTGTTTTTCGGGACCCAGGTGTAAATTTCAACGCTTAAAAGTTAACGACGCATTTTTCCGCTAGGGGGCCCTGAAGTCTGTATTAGAAAATCGTGGTTTTCGGCAGAATCAGCAGATTTTTGGATATGTTGTTCACTTTATAAATTCTTTGATCAGGCTAAAATATTTAAAGTCTTTGGCGAGTGATGCAATCAGTAATTTAGTAGCAATGTGTAAAGTAAGTCAGAGTGAAGATTGAAATAATGGTAGGAATGGATGTGGGAGCCCTATAACAAAATATGTCAAATTAGTGAGGATCAGAGAAAAGTTTTACACTGAATGTTAAAAATAGCAATTTATTTTTATATTTATACAATAGACATATATATACTCGCGCCATATATACCTCACAAAAATAAATCGACTATCGAGTATCAGTATTTATCATCTTATATATAAAAATGAATCGCAAAATGTGTTGGTAAGCTCATAACTCAACAACGCCTGGACCAATTTGGCCAATTCTTTTTTGTTAATGTTCGTTGAAGTTCAAGGAGGGTTTTTACAATGAGGAATATTCGAATAATTATCGGAAATACCCTAAAAACAGCCCTTTTATTTTCCCATGCAAACGTTTTCTAACTAAAACGTACAGTCGAATTGAGCTTTATTGTTATTGTATAAAGTTAATATTGCAAGCACTCACTGTTGTCTAAGCAATGAAGGTGTGTTCCTAACATCAAAGAGTCAATTTGCGCTTTATTAACGCTACATATAGTTGAAATTCAATCATATCTATCAAAACAGTGTGCGTGCGTGCGTTGGAGCACAGAATACATCGTTGGAGGATTTAATGTCACGTTCCAAAATTGAATAGCCACAAAATGTAATAGGTCATTTAGACTTTTTTTGCGATTTGGTTGGCTATGCGACATTATCTATAAAATAATTAGGAACAAAAAACTGCCACTGTACAAATCTTTTTGACAGGACGAAGTCTGTCGGGTCCGCTAGTATACAATATTATTGGATACGAATTGGCACACTGATCAATCTTAAACTGGATACTTTTATGAATGAAGGACGTACATCTGAAAAGGGGGATATTTGAAGCTTAGGATTTCTTGCTATCTCCGTTATATATCAATATTTGTTTTATTGTAACGTGTACTTACATATCCAAAGTGGGGACTACTTCTTCAAGTCAGGATATGATTATGGAATCCCATTGAAAATGTGAACTAATAGCTTGGTTAATAAATACGTAAATATTTCTTACACTTAGACCAATTAGCCTAGCCCAAAGTCTGTAAAGCGTGTGTTATGGGATCTAGGCTACCGAATACATATATGTATAATACTTATATTAAATATTTTTAATAACTATGACTAAAGTATAAATGCATTCATCACACAATCATCTGCCCTCACCGGGATTCGAACCTAGGACCTTAGAGATGGCGATTTGAATTCGGTGTACTCACCAATCAACTTTGAAAGTCGTCAAAAATCATAATTGATTTTTACCTACGGGGTAAATAATAAAAAAGAAAACGCGAAATATAAGTATTGAAGTAAGTACCGAATGGAAACGGTTCCTGTGAATTAGCTATTAAGGAAAATATAAATAAAAATTGTCTTTTCTATGCGTATCCTATAATATGTAGTGGCTTATACTTTGGCAGCGTGCTGCTTTTTATATTTCCTTTGTACTTAAATACTCGACGTCATAAAATACAACAACGTATGTAGGTAATACCGTAACGGGTAACCACGTGATTCGTGGAATTATGCCAGGAGCCGTGGCCACTAAGTTCGGGAAACTATGCTAATGAGGGATAGTTTGATTGTCGTAGAACTGACGAGCGATCCCGTGTTGGGGTCAACTGTTTATTTTCGCAGGCTGTTTCAATTGAATAGTTTCAGGCTACGAGCGGGCATTTGGCCCGAATTTGCTGTTCGTGTAATTTAGATGATAGATTTGGCGGCGAATGCAGATTGGCTATGATGAAACTAGAAAATATGTTAAATATATCTTCTTATACATAAAAATGAATCGCAAAATGTTTTGGTAAGCGCATAACTCAACAACGCCTAGACCAATTTGGCCAATTCTTTTTTAAATGTTATCGAAAATTATCGGAAAAACCCTAAAAACAACCTTTTTTTTCTCATTCAAACGTTTTCTAACTAAAACGTACAGTCAAATTTTTAATTATTTTTTTTTATTCTTTTTTTTTTGTAATACTCAATCGCTTATTTGGTTTAGTTTTTTGTTGTTTGTTTCCTGTCAATTAGTGTTGTGTATACCTGTAAAGACATATCGGTTATCCTTGTTTTATATATGTTTTTTATTTTGGTAAATTGTACTGATATTGTCGATGGTGTATCCTAGTTCATAAATAAATAAATAAAAAAATTTGAGCTTTATTGTTATTGTATAAAGTTCATATTGCAAGCACTCACTGTTTTCTAAGTAATGTAGGTGTATTCCTAACATCATGAGTCAATTTGGGCTTTATTAACGTTGTATAAAGTTGAAATTCAATCATATCTATCAAAACAGTGTGCGTGTGTGCGTTGGAGCACACAATACATCGTTGGAGGATTTAATGTCACGTTCCAAAATTGAATAGTCACAAAACGTAATAGTTCATTTGGACTTTTTTTGCAATTTCGTTGGCTATGCGATATTATCTATAAAATAAGTAGGAACAAAAAACTGCCACTTTACAAATCTTTTTGACAGGGCGAAGTCTGTCGGGTCTGCTAAAATTTTAACTACTAAATTGCTACCAAACTGTCATTGAATTGAATTTCAGTAGTATTATTTCTGTGTTATTATCTAGGTACCAAATATTTACTACATTATCATAGTAATGGAAATGACGAAGGACGATTTAGCCAACACAAAATAAAATATGTAACTAAAATGTATAACGTCAAATACAAAATGATTCATAATATAATTGATCACGCCGCATTGGTGGTTTACGCCACACTAAACATGTACTCATGTCGCTTACTACGATATACTAAAATAGAATGGAAAACATTTATTGATGCACATATACAAAACAGATACAATTATTAAATAAATGGTCAATTAGGAGCCGACCTCAGCAGAAGTTGCAACAGACCAATCTGTGGCAACGTTGGTATTCTAATCGGACCAAAGTGGGGTAAAATACAAAAACACAATATAATTAGATTTACAGCAAATTATTACAGCAAATTATATTATTCACTTTCTGACTTACAAAATAAAACAATTTAATTGTAATTATGTGTGATTTAGTGACATTAGTACATACAGAATAAATATAGTTCATAAGTTGTCTGAAATTTTAAGCTAAAAGTTTTCACTGTATTTTCTATTAAATTCAATACAGCATGTGAAGGAAGAGTATGGGATAATTTATCAACGATAATAAGATA
>JAYEAL010000701.1:0-19598 GCA_036419045.1 Scirpophaga incertulas
TGAACCGATTTAAATGAAATTTGGTACACAGATAATCTAGAGGCTGAGAAAGGACAGAGGCTACCTTTTAAAGCAGAAAAGGGTTGTAAAAGGTTGAAAGGAGGGGGTGAAAGGTTGTATGGCAGTATTGTTAAAACATATCCTTCCTGTGGGAAATTCGAATATAACGCGGGCGAAGCCGCGGGCAGAAAGCTAGTAATAAATAATAATGAAACAATAATAAATAAATATTTCTTACACTTATATCAAATAGCCTTTTTTTTTATTATTTTTTTTTTTTAGCCCAAAGTAAGCTTTGTAAGGCTTGTGTTGTGGGACCTAGGGTAAGGAATAGTAGGAGATTGTCCAAATGTTCTCGGACAATACCCCCCTTGGCGATGGCTCGATCACCTCTAGGTCGAGCTGGCCCGTGGGCTTTGTGGCGTTAGATGTCCAGAGAACACCGGGGGGTTTTAGTGGGTAGGCCGGTCCTCGCAGACTCACGCCTTGCGCCAGCGCAACACGTCGCGATAGCTTAGCAGTTCGAATCTTTCTGATTATATTTGTCTACTCTTACGTATAGCACTCTCGGTCATTAAAAATGCTACCTAAAATTACGATTCCACGCGGACGAAGTCGTGGGCAATGCAAGTAAATAAATAAAAATAAAATAAGACATGACAGGGTTGACATTCGGCCTCCATTCAAATGAAACCGAAAATATAAATATTTCAATATAACAACAGATTAACACACAAAAATAGTGCGCTATACTTAACCTTGACACCGCACACACACTCACACACATACACAGCAAACAATTGTTTTATTTTTAAATATATAAAAGTAATACATAAGTAAAGTAACGCCTGGACCAATTTGGCCAATTCTTTTTTGTTAATGTTCGTTGAAGTTCAAGGAGGGTTTTTACAATGAGGAAAATTCGAATAATTATCGGAAATACCCTAAAAACAGCCCTTTTATTTTTCCATGCAAACGTTTTCTAACTAAAACGTACAGTCGAATTGAGCTTTATTGTTATTGTATAAAGTTCATATTGCAAGCACTCACTGTTGTCTAAGCAATGAAGGTGTGTTCCTAACATCAAAGAGTCAATTTGCGCTTTATTAACGCTACATATAGTTGAAATTCAATCATATCTATCAAAACAGTGTGCGTGCGTGCGTTGGAGCACAGAATACATCGTTGGAGGATTTAATGTCACCTTCCAAAATTGAATAGCCACAAAATGTAATAGGTCATTTAGACTTTTTTTGCGATTTGGTTGGCTATGCGACATTATCTATATAAATAATTAGGAACAAAAAACTGCACTGTACAAATCTTTTTGACAGGACGAAGTCTGTCGGGTCCGCTAGTATATATATATATATTATATATATATATATATATATATATATATATATATAATATATACCCGGTGTCAAATTGTCATGGATTACCTTTTACCTACTGAACGCCATTTTGGAACAACTGCTGTAGTTGAAAACAATTAAATTTTATTTTTACATATTGTTTTGTTGTTATTTAGATCCACACACCTAAAATAAACATGTTTTGCTATTACAACTTTATTTCAAACATTTGCAAAAAATTTTCGTTTTGGATTAAAATTGTTATAACAAGAGTTTTTATAAGTATTTAATCGATAGTAGAATGATTCGAGATTAAAATAAAAAAAAAACTGTACTCGAAAAAGTTTTCATTCGTAGAAATGGCATGGAAAAACCCGATAAAAGGTAGAGATTTTCCAAAATTTCATTAATCAGTAAAAAAAATCGGATACCATAAGACTTTTAGTGTGGGCTTTTTTGTATTGGTAGATCCCAATGTGGTCCATCAGTAGGTAAAAGGTAATCCATGACTTTTTGGGTATATAGTAACGAATTGCAATTTACGTACGTTTGAAAATTTATAACCTAACACCCACTATATAACACTACAATATAATATATTTCGATCTATCCAAATACAAAAGATAAATTTAAAGATGCGCCATCTTATTATGTCACATAATAGATGCGTCATCATATTTTGTTTCTTTCTTCGTGCTACGGAGGCTGTTTTGAATAATATAGTGAAACGTACCAAGACTAATTTTGGGGAAGAGAGATGTGATATATTTACTGGGCAATTCACGACCATTTCTTGTTTTTTTTTACTATAATGTACACTCCACAGATTCGTAGTCTTGTAATTTTGGATTCATGTTAACATTCTTTTTGGTCTTTGGTTTTTAATGATAGGTATAACTTTATTGAGGTCTTTAAGGTGAGTTGAGCAACATATTAACATATTCGCCTATTCCCAATAACATATTGATAACATTTTTATATGTTACTAGCTGACCTGTGCCCACTTCGTTGGGCTTAATATTAATAATCCACGAAACAAGCACGAACGCGAATCGAATTAAACCCGAAGCCCGTTTTTTCTCCGATTCACTTTGCAAAACGAACTACCACGTAAAAGCCTTTTTATTTCTCGGTTTTTTATATAACCTATGACACTCAGCAATAATGTGGCTTTCTATTGGTGAAAGAATGCTTAGCCCTTGCTGAGTTTCTTGCCGGTTCTTCTCAGTACAAGGTCTCCCGCCGTAGATTTGCGAACCGATGGCGTAGCTTTTCGACATTCACAAGTGCTTGTAACAGCCCAGACTGAATAAATGATTTTGAATTTGAATTTGAATTTGAATGATTAAAATCGGTTCAGTAGATTCCGAGATTAACCCTTACAATTTAACAAATATACAAACACACAAACTTTACTTCTTTATAATATTAGTATAGATAAATATGTTTGAAGGCATTTATGTTACATATCGCCTTAGATTAGGTTTGTAATATTAGTTATTAATTTTGTTGAAATAGTATTTTTTAACGTTGCGTTCTCAAAACGAAAACGGGACCCTATTACTAGAATTTCGTAGTCTATCACACAATTCGCACTACCCGTGTAAAAAAGTCGTAACTAAACTTGCGTCGAAAATGTTTTATTACGTTAATAAAGCGAGCATCATGGTTTACACCTTCTGTCAAAATCTCGTGAAATTATTTACAAAAATGAAGGAATATATGCAAAAAATACAAACATTTTGCGACTTTAAAAAACATAAAATTCCAGCATAAAATAGGGGTATGCATATTTACATTTATTCGTTTTAGAATTATCCCGCTGATAAAGTCATAATTATGTTTACGTAAATTTCAAAAGAAGATTCACAAGAAAATCTATAACGCAAATATACATTAATTACTTGTTCCTGTATTTTACAATCTAGGACTATTGTGTAATTCTAATTACTCTATATACAAAAAAGGATTTTCCGTTAAATAACAACGTGATTATACTTACAACTCTAGATTATAATGAAATGTAAGAGACTACAAAGCCTTAAGTAGAGTTAAATTAGTTCATATATTTCCAAATACATAACTAAAAAGCAATAATTGTAGTTACCCCTGCAAATATGCGATGTGTTTCGTGGAATAAAGAAGTAACCCTGTGTTTTTAGATTATCTCGAGTTACATCAATCTGTTCCTAAATTAAATAACACGTGTAGTTGAAGGCAACTGTGACCTGCGATTATCTCTTTGAAACTTTTTCCTAGACCTCATAATAAAAATACAGGACAGTTTTTTTAAGCTCCTGAAAAGTAGGTGAAAATCACTTACTTTCTTCCTTTTTCCAGGAATAGTGCGAATTGACAACAGTTAGTTGAAATTTTCACAGATGATGTACATATTTCTGCCGCTATATCAAAAAATACTAAAATAGAAAAAAAAATAAACTAAATATTTAATTTATAAAAATTTAAAACGTGACTTTTATTGCTTGCTTTGCTTGACGAAGGCAATAATTCTCCACAAATCTTCAATTATTACTTTCTCTTTGTTAAATTTACTAGTACAAATCGCTCCCTTAATTAATCAAATTGTTAATTTATTCATCTAACATCACATACTTTATGCCAATTTACAAAGTATTTGAACAATTTGATAACAGGAAGTCATTAATTTGATCTATTGCTATATTTATATACTAGCTGTGCCCACGACTTCATCCAAGTATTTTAGTAGGGAAATATAGTATGTCAATCTACAATACTGCTGAAAAATATCGCAATACGAAACCACACAATAATAGTTAATAATCTTAACTTTTTTAATAAAGGATGACTGAGATGTTTTAAACGTAAGAGTAGACAAATATAATCAGAAAGCTTCGAACTGCTGAGCTATCGGGAGTTACACGTGTTATTGTGAGTCAACCATAAAAGATAGACATATGCTGTCGTGGGTTATTTTTTATATAATTTTAAGGAGAATATTTTCGTCATACATGATTTCTGTGTCGCTTTAACCATTAAGGTTGCACACGCGACGGAAGCTTAAATAATGAAGTAACTTCTCCCGTTTTCCCAACATGTCCCTTCCCTGCTCTGCTCCTATTGATTTTAGTGTGATGAAAAGTATACTATAACCAGCTCAGGAGTATGAGAAATAATTGTAGCACGTTTAGTTAAAATCGATCGAATAGTTTTGTTTCTATATCGATTATATTATAGTATAGCTATATCACAACAGACAAAAAAACATTAGAATCGTGGAAATTTAGAATAATCTTTTGTAACTTAGTATCTTAAAAACGTAATAATCGTATTAACATTTTTAGTCGGTAGTGATTACTACGATGGAAATTAAACATTAAAAATGGCAGAAAAACGTTATGCTAATAAAGCGGAGTTTCTTTACTTTTTACTTTAGCGACCTCTTTACAACCCAATTTTCAACACCCGTGATTTTTCTTTATGTTTCTAATATAAATACTAACATATACGATTATAAACATAGGACGACTTAAGATTATAAGCATATAAAGACGCCTTCATATCAAGCATATAATATGTATTTGACCCAATATACATGGAATTCTATGCCCGCACTTAATATTGACTTAAATTGAAAGTATTTTAAAGAAATTTCTCAGTTTTATATATGAGACGCGACATGACTGGCTGTTGAGATCACATCTATACAAAAAAATAAAATTGGAGTGTCTGTTTGTAATATAAAAAATAACATGCATATTTATTATTTATTTTATTTAGTCAAATTTCAAAATTATTAGGTACATTATGTTGCCGTGCACTATAAAGCATAATTGCTTTTTCTGTACACGACAGATCCGCATCTTAAATAAAATAAAAGTAATAACAAAGACAAACTATATGCACGATGTACAATTAAATAATATAGCCACTATATGCATTTGACACAAAACGACACAAATCGAAGACAAACTATAGCACGTCACGCTCGATAGAATTCACTCTATGTACGGTACACATACCAAAATACATATTTTTAAAGTCTGTCTGTCTGTTTGTTTCTGGAACGGCTGGAAGGATTTGGACGGGACTTTCACTGGCAAATAGCTTATGTAACAAAGAGTACGGAATGACACACTCAAAAGCACTAATCGAACCATACTCTCGCAAACGCACTGACGAGCTATTAAAGTTTAACAGGAGTAACTTGAGCGTGATGGTGAGGGCTTTGACCGGTCACTGCAAGTTGAATAGACACCTCTACAACATGAAACTTAAGGACACTGACATATGCAGAGTCTGCGAACAAGAGCGTGAAACTCCAATACACCTCTTGTGCTACTGTAACCGCTGATTCACAAAGAAAACAGACACCTGGGAAACACATCCTTGACCCAGATGAAATAAAAACAATCCGAACTGGGAACATCCTATCTTTCTTGGTCAGTGCCCAGTTAAGGGAGCTACTGTAGGGCTTACATAGAACCTACATAGGAGGCTGGTCACAATAGATCTTAATGGGTCGCAGTGATGCATATCAGCCCCGACTTACACACGAAATAGAAACAAAGAGTAACTTAGGCTACAAAAAAAAAAAACATTCCACGCGGGCGACACGCAAGGCGCGGGCACAGCCAGTTCGATATAATAAAACAATATTTGTTTTTAATAAATATGAATTTTGATATGTTGAAGAAGGAGAGTGAGTGACGAAATAGCGAGTGATTGAGAGAGTCGAAGAGGAAGACGCAGACCCCGAATAAAATTGGGAACACGGACAAATTGGTTTTTACCAAACTCTCGGGACTCTCTTATGACAGCTTCGCGACAGAGAGCTTAAAAACACTGGATACAGATTCATTTAGGACAACTATTGTCGAGATATCTATTTATTGGAGGTCTACAGTCAAGCATTGAAACTAGCAATACAATTTGCCACCAGACTGTCCGCATGATTTGACAGCTTCAGGCCAAAACAAAAACATCTGTAATTCTATATATACTCTGATACACTTATAAATGGCGCCGAATCCCTCACACCCGAGAATTGCATTCAAACCAGTGGCACTGTGCCAAGCGAATTTATTTTTTTTCTACATCGTCTGTTATTTGTGTTTTTGTATATGGGTCAGCGAAAATGATGTTTTTGTCGCCAGAAACCCGCGTCTTTAGCTTTCAAGTCATTTATATTAGCTGTCTGCAAGGAATTCTGGAGATGTTAAAATGAAATATGACCAATTACCTGCTTAAATTTATAGTTGGTTTTACGGGATTTTTTTTTAATGAGAAATCAAATAAAAAAACATTGGTTCTACATAAGCCTTTACATGGCGATTGCGTCGAGAGCACAGTTTTATTACATACTACAGCGAGATTGGTTAAATAGTCAGCAAGGCGAGTAAATAACAAATAATGCACTTGTGTGTATGTAACATGCGTGTTTACACACATCCACTCTTTCAATATTATGTAGATTCGCATGATGATCATTGTATATTCAATGTATTGTCAGAAACACATCAAACTTTACGTTTGCATTACGAAAACCTCTCTGCTGTCTCCAGATTATCATGTAAAATTTTACGTGTTGCTCTATGTACTTCTTTTTTTCCAAGTCATGTGTGCAATCATAAATAAATAAAAATAAAATGGATGAAGTAGATAAGATTATTAAACATCCTTACTTCTTCTCTTATTAAGTTCCTGTGTATCTAGATAAGAACTTATCTTCTTATATATAAAAATGAGTCGCATAATGTTTTGGTAAGCGCATAATTCAACAACGCCTGGACCAATTTGGTCAATTCTTTTTTAAAATGTTCGTTGAAGTTCAAGGATGGTTTTTAAGGGAAAAATTCGAATAATTATCGGAAAAACTCTAAAAACAGCCCTTTTATTTTCCCATGCAAACGTTTTCTAACTAAAACGTACAGTCTAATTGAGCTTTATTGTTATTATATAAAGTTCATATTGCAAGCACTCACTGTTGTCTAAGCAATGAAAGTGTGTTCCTAACATCAAAGAGTCAATTTGCGCTTTATTAACGCTACATATAGTTGAAATTCAATCATATCTATCAAAACAGTTACGTTGTTGAGCACAGAATACATCGTTGGAGGATTTAATGTCACGTTCCAAAATTGAATAGCCACAAAATGTAATAGGTCATTTAGACTTTTTTTGCGATTTGGTTGGCTATGCGACATTATCTATAAAATAATTAGGAACAAAAAACTGCCACTGTACAAATCTTTTTGACAGGACGAAGTCTGTCGGGTCCGCTAGTAACCACTATAAAATCATTTTATTAGGTTTTATGACGAAATAGGGTCTTGGTGTATGAAAAACCATTTCAACCTATTGTTTACTTATCTAAAAAGCTCCTAAAAATTATTTCACTTTTACTTTATTCTTGTTAAAAAATTGATAATTATTTTTCACATTTGAATTTCGCGCTAAAACACCATCTTTTATTATGTCTCGATTATGACGTCATTTATCATACAGAACCTCTGTACTTCTCATTGAGCGTGTGTAAGCGTTCGGTTATATATCATAATCTATATCGAAAATGAGTACAGTTAAATATTATCAGTATTGTTCAGTTCCCCAGTGCGAAAAGAATACAAATAAGACACGTGACAAACTATTTATACCTGTGCCTCATGATATAAATATGCGAAAAAAATGGATGGTACTGGCAAGACAAGACTGGAAAAATCAATCAATAAAGTCGATGATTTACTTTTGTGAAGATCATTTTGATATAAGTATGCATTTGCACGATCTAAAACAAAAACAATACACTTAAGGTTACATTGTAACCAACCATGGGTCACTTAAAATCAAATTTAAAGAAATTTTGATTCACTTTTCATGTGTGTAATGATACTTACGCGATAGTGTTTACATTTCTGAATTCCGATGAGATAAAATCAGGGTTTTTAGTGAAAAATTCTGCCACCATCATGACGTCGATACGTGGCAAATTTAAACTATCAGCCCTTACGAATTTCTTTGCCTTCGTAAATAAACTGAAATTTTACTTCAAGCAAACGACAAAAACTTTAAATCACAGAGAATATGCAAGAATTATACGAGGTTTCGAAATCACAAACAACGTAAACAAGTAGTACGTGACAATGACAAATGACGTCACGCGCTGTGATTGGCGTTTGTAGTCACGTGACTTTTACATTAAAAATAATAATTTATTATGTTAAAAATAAAGAAATGTCATGATTCTAATCTCATTATTCCTGTTAATAATTAATTCTAACCGCATACATCATCCCTGTACAAAGCAACATATCATTTGATTACTACAGTCCAAGACCCTATTGCGGTAAACCCCATTAGTTGGATCTTATGACAAGATTGCGGTAAATTGTCTTAGTTGGGGCTCATGACAAAATTGCGATAAATTCCCTTACTCGGGTCTTACGACAAAATTGCAGTTAATTCTCTTAGTTGGATTTTATACCTTAATAGCGGTAAATTCAATTGGGATTTATGACAAAATTGTGGTAAATTCTCTCAGTTGGGTTATATAGCATAATAGTGGTAAATTCCCTTGGTAGGGTCTCATGACAAAATTGCGGCAAATTTAGTTGGTCTTGTGACAAATATTGGAGGCAATGATACATTTTTATTTCGTCTCCGATTGTGTCAATTACGAGTATAAATTTATTACTAGTATAAAGATATAATCAATATAAGAAAATAGCTGTTCTTTCAATCAAAATCGGCAAAGATTTCGCAGACCGCGACACGTCCTTCGCGACCCCGTAACCAATTAACGCAAGATCCTCAAGATCTGCATGCGGTGGCATCTAAGTCGTCGCAGCCCATGCCATCCCCTACTCGGCAGCCTTCTGCTTAGTCACAAGTAGGTTCCCTTCAATATAAGCCGGAGCCATTTGGCTGCACCGTGCCTCTTCTAGCTCATATGCTCTCTTTAAAAGGGCAGTGCTGACTGAGGAGACTCAGGAGAGGCCTGAGGTGCGGTCTTCCTTAACATATCAAGTCATAGGGTCATTAGGACCAACGGTTCAGGCTGAGGTTAGTCGATAGGTCACTCCAATCGAGTCGCCCATTTTGGATTCCGACATAATCACCGTAGTACTTAGTCGCGGTGATATTTATGAGGCTTCAAAGCCTCTCCTCTCCAGAGAGGCAAAAAATTAAACATCTTTTTGGTGGCCTACAGAAGTGAGAGCCTTTCGGCTGAAATGATGAATCATGCACATTAAGTGCCGTAACATTAACAATTCAATTGAAAAGTCGCCATGGCGCCGGTTAATCAGCTGGATTGCATTCGAGTTACAAATTAGCTTTTGATTTCAAAGCAATCTCGCTCTCAAATTTCACAACAGCGGATCATTATCTGTAATCATCGGTATGCGTAATCAACATATTAGATATCTTAATACTTCATACGATTAGAGATTTATTTAGAAAAATTGGCAATGGCAATACACTTGACAAAAAAAAGTAAAAGAGGTTTCACAAATGTACAACGCTACTAACAAAAGAACAAACAACATAATAATTACAGCTTCGTAGGTAAGACGAGTAATGCTTTGCATTTAGTCTTAAATATTTCCTATGAGTTGCTAATGGCGGCGATGTTATGATTGTTTAGGCTTTTTAAGTTTGCATACGATTGCTCAACGGTAAAAGCTCACCTAAATTATTTCTCGTAACTAGGGTGTCGAAAATATTAATCACAGGGTGTCTAGGAATATTATTAGGAATTAGGCCGATCCCGCTCGAAGAAGGCGGCGCCGGGCTCGGTAGCACAGCTGCGACGCCGCCGCGGGTCGCCGGCGGGCGCGAGGAAGTCGCGACTGCTACGGCGACCCGGGATGGACCACGCCCCTTCCGTGGCCGGGGGGCGTCGTCGGTGGAGGAGACCGGGGGAGGTAGTGTAGCCTCCCCCGAGGAGGGCTCCCCTCTAGGCAGGGGAGCGGAGGCTGGGGGTTCCCGGAAGTGGCTTGATGTTCCCGGGGGCTCCCTACATGCCTGAGGAAGGCCATCCTTGAGGTTTTTAGTGGGTAGGCCTCCCCCTTCTGGGGAGGAGAGCCCCACATAACCGCCGGCTCGCCACAGCCGGGGTATGCAATTTAATGCATTTTCCTCAGGGGAACAAAAAAAAAAAAGGGCGAACTCAACTTACCGTGAAGAAGGTTATGTAATGACATCAAATCCAAGAGTTTACGTCGTTCTGCTACTGGTTACATTCATAGTAACATTTTTATTTTTTATTGTTGACTAACAACGGCTCAATAAATTTGATATTTACATGCATACATACACTCACGCCTTTTTCCCACGGGGGTAGGCAGAGATTACATCTTTCCACTTGCTACGGTCTTTACATATATCTTTCGCTTCATCTACTTTCATAATATTCCTCATACATGCTCGAAGATTGCGGGTAATTTGATATTTGATGCATATAAATGTATTTGTTTCAATAATTCCATTAAAAATATATTTCATTTTAATCATCTTAGTGATATATTTTTTGGTTACATTGTTCAATGTAGTTATTACAAAGGTACTACTTGTATGAAGATCATACGCATTATAAAAGTGAAATGTCAAACTTATAAACTACCATGTTTGCAGAAGACTTCGCTAAACCCAATTTCACTCTAATAATTGTTTCCGTGTTAAATATAGGTATGTATATATTGTCGCTGATATATCTGGCAGGGTTGGTCGCTAGATAATTATTGGCGAACATCAAATCCTTAATTTTATAACTAAAGCTTCTTTATAGCTTTTTTTCTACGCCATCTGCAAATTTTTAATTAAAACATTCAAGAATGGCAAACAATCGCCACTCATTTTTTGTGGCTTTAAAAGATAAATAATATTAGTGAAGAATGTCAAAGTGCCGTGCTACTGAATCGTTATCTGTTTCAGCTCTCACCTAAAGACTTATTATCTTCCTGTATTGTGGAAAATACACGTTTTTATGAACTTTGCTGGTGAAATTGTGGAAGAGTGGTCTCAGATAATCAAACAACTTGCAGTGTACTGAAGTTCGATGACATTACTCCACGCAAACTTACGAGATAATACCTGATTGAGATAGTGATTCGATTTTGCTCTTACAGCCTACATTACTGATCTAGATCTCTGTCAGATATCCTTGTCATCTTTTAGGCTAAGCGTAAGAAAGATGATTAAGAAGAACGATGAAGTTACACGTACCAGTTCCTCTGGAGATCCCGGTTCCTTCATACCATTGCTCTTATCCGTGCTCCCCGTCTCTGTAACAAGCAGAACATGATGTTTAATATGTGATTCTTAGATTGAGACTGATTCTCTCGAAACTCCGTAGTTCACTGGCTTCCTATTATGGGAGGATAAGGGATACTCATACGAGTGACGACGACAATATCATGGAACAGATGCACCAAGGAGTCATAGGATCATAAGAGATGGATCCTATGACTCCTTGGTGCATCAACGATAAAGTCAGCTTACCTAATGATAGTCTTTCATTAGGTAAGCTGACTTTATCGTTGAGTTGGTGTACAGTTTTTGTTGAGAATCCAAACTAAACTCGTTCCTTGCTCGAACCCCAAGGTAATGCAGTGCTCTATTTAATTCTTTTCATAAATATAAAACCATATATAATCATTAAATACACATCTTTTTACTTTAAAATGTCAATATAGATCAATGACACCTAATGATACGATACGTTCTACTGCCTTAAAGCTTTATACCTAAAACCGCCATTATTACCAGAGACATAAAAGCTTTTTTAAGGTCAAAGTGTAAACTCTAACACGTTACTGTATGTAGAATGATGATAGTGCGGATACAACATTACCATATAATGATTGAAACAGTCGATTTCACGCTCGCATCATCACAAAGCCTGTTCAAAACTTGCTCTGAATACTTCATTAATATTTAATCATGCATCCGAAATCCTTTGAATATGCAGCGAATTAAATGTAAACAAATTAATTTTGTACGGATTTACGGATAATGAAGCGACAGATAGGTAATTGATAATCCCAAACTTTTGAAAACAGGGGTTCAAAAAGGATCATCTAACAAACTATTGCAGACAAATTGAACTCAACAACTCCACTACCTATCAAATAGAGCAGAATAATAATCAACCCCCAGTAGTCTCAACCACTACACCATCGTGATTACCATCTCCTTAGTATCAATCCATGTCAAAGCAAAGTGGAACGCAGACCCTTAGGATTTTAGGGCGAAAGTGGATAGAAGTGATATTGATGTCATTCTTTTAAAAATAATCCGGTCAGCGATCGGTTAACGATCATTCCCGATGCTGGGTTCATTAGGGGTTCGTGTCACAGCACCATTGTTGCGGTCAGTCCACAATGAAATGCCATCGACAATCAATTAAAATTAATGACTGCGGCTTTTGCAAGGTTTTGCTGCTCTGTAATACACATCAATTGTCTGTGCTGTCTTTAGGGTCATTCGGTTTTCCACAACCCTTTATATTCATGTATTAAGGTATACGTCATCACCTGATAATTATAACTTAATACTATATTTACCTAAATTTGATAGATCGTATACACAAAACATATATAATCAAAAACGTATTAAGCACGTTAAGTCTTTAGGAAAAAGAAAACAAAAATGACAGTAATCTACTACTCTACTATATATAACTCCCGAACGCACGAACCGAATTCCACGGTTTTGCGTTCATTGGAAAGGTCTCGGGCTCCGTAAGGTTTATATCAAAGAAAATTCAGGAAAAATTTGAAGAGACAAGCGGGAAAATCTTTTTTTACATACAGCGAGACAACATGACATTTGAGACATTTGACAGGACAACGTCTGTCGGGTCAACTACTTTATATATCTATACTAATATTATAAAGAGGAAAGATTTGTTTGTTTGTTTGTAATGAATAGGCTCCGAAACTACTGGACCAATTTCAAAAATTCTCTCACCTTTGGAAAGCTACATTATCCCCGAGTAACATAGGTTACTTTTTATCCCGGAAAAATTGACAGATCCCACGGGATGCGCAATAAAGGCTTCGCTCAAAAAGTACTGCTCAGATTTTCATGCGGTTTTCATCAATAGATAGAGTGATTCTAGAGCAAGGTTTTGCGGTATTTTTTATCTCAGAAAAACAGATAGTCCCACGGGAAGCGCGATAATACCTTCGCGCCATAAACCGACCGCGCATATGTAGCCGTGGGCAAAAGCTATGACCCTTAACCCTCTATAGACCCAATCCCGAAATCCACGCAGGCGAAGCCGCGGGCAGAAAGCTAGTAAAAAATAAAGGAATGCTTACAAATTTTGTAAATAAAAATGATATTCTATCTGCCCAGGGCCCCCGTAAGGGCTAATGGCGCTTGTGTGCAAAAAAGGATTTTGGCGCCCCTTAAGCCATTTTGAATCATGTTTTTTTTATTTATTTTTTGAAGGTAGGTGCTTGAAATAAAGCAAAAAACTGAACTTTAGAAGTCATATTTATTTGTAGACTAAAATATCAAAATGAAACAAACAAAATAAAATCATAACAAAATAAATTAAAATAAATTCTTGTTCACAGCCATTTTAAAGTATTTACTTAAGTAATGGGGTAAAGGGTACAGACACGTTGTTTATAAATACTAGAAAATAACCGAAAACTAAAATCACATTTTTTTAGGAACAAATAATAGAAATATTGCCTAATATCTACATATATATAAGTACTACTTTCAACTTATACTTAGATATTTTTAAAAATATGCAGATACTGATAACAAATACCTTCGGTAGGTAACTTCGTTATAAAATCAAAAATGCTAGCTAGGTACAATAGAAAAATAAAAAATAGCTATTATTGTAGTAACGATATTTTCCGAGACTTTGCTGTTGCAAATTCATTAATTACATCGCTAAAATTTATACCATCAAAAATTTCTTCTTCAATTGCTAATATTGCTAGCCCAGACAGTCTTTCTTGAAGCATTGTCGACCTTAAATATTTTTTAATAATTTTTAACTTTGAAAAAGATCGCTCGCCTGAAGCTACAGATACAGGCAATGTCAGAAGAATTCTTAGTGAAATGCTTACGTTTGGAAGGGTGGAGATTAAATTGTTTTCAAATATACACTTCTCATCAAAAAAATCGAAACACCTTGCAAGTTTACGTTTTGTCAGGATTATCAGAAAAATGTGTACATTTAGGAATAAATGTTAAATGTCGTTTAATAGTGAGTAATATGAGCTTATCAAATCTTAATGTTAATGTTCTAAATTTAAATGAATTTTTCATAGGTTTCGTATTTTGTTAAATGAGTCATTTTTATTCTGTATGGAGTATAAAGGAAATGGATAAAACAACACACGAAAATGAAAAAAAAAGCTAAAAAACGTTTATTTAATAACTTGTATTCCCTCCCCGAGCTCTAATTACTGCTTCCATACGGTTCTTCATCGATCGGATGAGAGTCACGATGACATGCTGTGGTATATTGTCCCATTCCTCTTGGATTGCATCTTGCAGCTGGCTAAGTGTTTCTGGGGCAGGATCTCTTGCTCGAATTCGTCTCTTTAATTCATCCCACAGATGTTCAATGGGATTCATGTCCGGGCTTCTTGCTGGCCATTCCATAATAGAGATATCAACTTCGTTAAGATAATCTCGTACGACGCCCGCGGTGTGAGCCCTAGCATTGTCGTGCATGAATATGAAGCCGTTGCCAATAAAATGTGCATAGGGCATCACATGAGGCTCGAGACACTCTTCGACGTACCGATGACAGTTTAGTGCAGGCAGACGTGGCCCAGACACAAAAGCAAGCTCTGTCTTACCGTCGGCGCTGATTCCTCCCCAAACCGTCCACGAACCGCCACCATAGCTGACCTTTTCTTCAATGCAGCATTCTGCATAGCGTTCTCCGTCTCTTCTGTAGACCTTGTTCCTTCCGTCGTTACCATACAACATAATTTTACACTCATCAGAAAAGAGAACTTTGCCCCACTGTAGGTATGACCAATTTAGGTGCTCACGTGCAAAGTTAAGGCGCGCTCTTCGATGGTCTGCAGTTAATTTCGGCCCATTTGCTGGCTTATGCGGTACCAGTCCACGATCCTTCAACCTTCTTCTAATTGTAGAGTCACTTACAGCCACCCTTCGTACAACACGAAGCCGCTGCTGCAGTTGAAAAGCGTTAAGGCGTCGATTTCTTAAAGAAGTTGTTACAATAAATCGATCATCTCGCTCAGAAGTGACCCGATTCATGTCAGATCCTGAACGGCGCGTGAACAAACCAGTCTCCCGATAACGTTTATAGACTCTATGAACAGATGACAGGCTTAGATGCAGTCTTGCAGCCACAACACGCTGACTAAGGCCAGAATCCAGCAATGCCACAACTTGGGCGGCTTCTGTGGGCGAAGTATCCATACGTTTTAGAAAAATAACCTTTTTTCAGACGTCCCAAAGTCACAGTATTGAAATAAAAAACAAAAAGTTTAAGGATGGGCGCCAATTTTTAGTTTTTAAACGCTAAATGTACTCCAACCCTAAACACACATTTGTCTCAAAACAGTGATTCATTTCGTTTATAAGATAAACAAATGAAATTCTAATTTTGAATTTAGAATTTTCGCTTATTACTGTAATGGCCAAACTGCCAGCTATACATTTATGTTTTTTTTTTCATCGTATGAATTCTTTTTTGTGTTAAATTCGGACAGAAACAATGAAAACGGAAGTGTTTCGATTTTTTTTGATGAGAAGTGTATATTGTAAAATACTTAAGGGGTCAATAACATCAGGTAATGAAAACAACTTTAACGCTTTAATTTCATTAAACAAATCATTGGAGTCTATATCCTTATTATTCCGATCTGTCAGTCGTTCTTCAAGAACAGTTTTTTTTTGCAATTGTTTTTAGACCCTGGCTTTTGGCGCCCCTAAAGGATGGCGCCCGTGTGCATTGCACACTTTGCACATATGGTAGCGGGGGCCCTGTATCTGCCTATATATTAGAAAGAAGGATTGAAAAGAGAAGTTAAAAAATAGACTTTCAGAGTTTCCTTCGTGTTCTTTTCGAGCCTGCCGCGTGTCCCTGTTCTTGATAGAGACTTGGCCAATTCCTGAACAGATGTAGAGTCCTTTTTTATTTTCCTCGTACTTATGTTGTAGATAAAAAAAGATCTTCTAAATTATAACACAGGATTACTGCAAATGTGGACACATAAAACTGGTTAACGTCCCTACCTGAAGTATGTTGCCCTAATAACAATTATGATAGCTATGTTGTATTCCGATTATTAAGTGAGAGATAACTAGTTAGTTGTTGTAATTTAGGTCAGTCTTGCTTTCTTCTTCAACCCTCCTGACTGTATGAATGAAAATAGGGAAAATGTTTGTTTTAACGTTGCGGGGAATATAGCCGGCACCCGAGAGGTAAGTGTTTTACTTCAAAGGATGTCATTTCTATGTCTCGACCATTCTTGTTTTTTATTTATTTTCAACCCAACGTAACACCATCAAAACAACATAACCACGTTGTCTTTACTATAGTGTCAGTGATAGATTTTGTGGCGTTCTATCTTATTTTTTTTTTTATTTATTGACTGAATTATATGTAGAGATCGGATAATCGGATGCATATTTACCTAAAGTTAGTTTAAGACAAAGTACATATGGAAACGGCTATTTATTGTTTTGTTAAATAAAAATCCCGGGATTGCGGAATTGGACAGCCGGATGTTTATTTATTTACCTAATTTAGTTTTTGACAAAGTATGGAACTGTCTTTTTATTTTATTTCCATAAATAAAAATCCCGGAATTCCGGTACTGTATGTAACATTTTGGTAATGCAAAACTAGTCGGTAATATGAGCTTAAAAACGACGTTACATGAAGGTTAGTTTCAGTTCCCCGTGTGATTTGTGACTATTTTCGTATAACACTCTTCATGTAATAAATCGTACATTCATAAATCGCACGGGGAACTGCAACTAAACTTCATGTAAATACGTATGCATAGTTGTATAAATGAACCCTGAGTCTCGGTCTTTTAAAAATAAATACCACGTGCTAATTTAGTAATTTTCAAACAATATCACTACGTTAAATTTGCAGTCCCGTATTTTCCCGGAATTTTTATTTAACAAAATGTATTTTAAAAAGCCGCTTCCATAATTTGTGAGCCAAAAGTTAACTTTAGGTAAATATGCATCCGATTATCCGATCTCTAGTTATATGTTATATTTGGCCCTCAGAACTTGTACACACACACACACACACACACACACACACATACACACACACATACACAAACATCACCATAAGAATAGAACGACAGTATACTTAAAAGAGACACTAATAAAAATAAATATTAAAAACGAGAAAATATACGAGGTAAAATATCTACTTATTGGCAGCCTTGTTCAAAAACACAATCATACGACTTACAATCAAAAGAAGGGAAGAAGAGATCATGGTTATCTTATACTCGTATATAAAAATCAATCGCAAAATGTGTTGGTAAGCTCATAACTCAACAACGCCTGGACCAATTTGGCCAATTCTTTTTTGTTAATGTTCGTTGAAGTTCAAGGAGGGTTTTTACAATGAGGAAAATTCGAATAATTATCGGAAATACCCTAAAAACAGCCCTTTTATTTTCCCATGCAAACGTTTTCTAACTAAAACGTACAGTCGAATTGAACTTTATTGTTATTGTATAAAGTTCATATTGCAAGCACTCACTGTTGTCTAAGCAATGAAGGTGTGTTCCTAACATCAAAGAGTCTCGCTTTATTAACGCTACATATAGTTGAAATTCAATCATATCTATCAAAACAGTGTGCGTGCGTGCGTTGGAGCACAGAATACATCGTTGGAGGATTTAATGTCACGTTCCAAAATTGAATAGCCACAAAATGTAATAGGTCATTTAGACTTTTTTTGCGATTTGGTTGGCTATGCGACATTATCTATAAAATAATTAGGAACAAAAAACTGCCACTGTACAAATCTTTTTGACAGGACGAAGTCTGTCGGGTCCGCTAGTACCAAAATAAAAATTTATTCTTTAAATAGAATTTTTGCAATCACTTCTAGAAAGCCATTGGTTCACAAGTCTACGGCGGGAGACCTTGGACGGGAAGGAACCAGCAAGAGCAAATTTTTTTTCTCCCTTGTTTTTTACAGTCGTCAATCAGAAACTGGTCACGGACAAATAGTCTGAACCAAACTTTACAAGTTCACATTATATGTTCACGGTAACGTGACTATTGAGTAATTAATATTGAATTTTAAGCATTGTTTAATTTAAGTAATCCTTAACAGCATAATAACCAGTATAATAAAAAAACAGTGTACATTCCATGTGAATTCCATTACACCAGTATTAAAGTTGCAAATTTTGATAAAACCATTTCAAAATTACCTATTTATGAGTAACTTATAACTTTATTCGAGCGTGCCGTAATTTTCTATTCTCTTGTGAATCAAAATAGAGCTCACCGCAATTTTATGCCAGGTTTCGGTAGTGAGCTTGGAACTTACAAGTTTGTGGTTCCACACCGCAACACGCTTGAGTGAGCGACTCTCCGCAAATGGTACCACCGGTTTAAGTAATAATAGACCTGAGATGTGTTTGATTAAAGATCGTTTTAGTGTAGCATCTATGTGGACAGGTTAGTCGTTTATAAATCGCAGAATCTATTCGGATCTGCTTTCGCAATCTCAGATTGCATTAATTAGCTAATGTTATAATCTACATCTGATGTTAGTGATCCAAGAAAATGAATTTCTTGTCAAACATATATACAACGTGTCCCAAAATTCAACGATAAGCGGCCGCCAGAGAGTGGACCTACTCATGGCTTGGAAAAATTGAAGAAAAAAAATCTCAATTTCTTTTAATTATAAAATAAAAATGAA
The DNA here is from genome assembly GCA_036419045.1 of Scirpophaga incertulas. Lineage (NCBI taxonomy): Eukaryota > Metazoa > Arthropoda > Insecta > Lepidoptera > Crambidae > Scirpophaga > Scirpophaga incertulas. Next base: position 19,264 of record JAYEAL010000701.1, read on the forward strand.
GTTCTTCGAAAATCTACACCCTTTATGGTATTTTTAACCATCATCCCAACAATTTTTCAAATATTTCACATATTTTTTTTGTATTTGGCAACTTAAATAGCATTGCTATCCACCAAAACCCTTAAAAATACCTGAATACAGATAGCTTTTACACAAACATTTATCAAAATATTTCTTTTCTACTAAAGTTGGCAAAGATTTTTACTTTCAGTTCACTTTCACGCATCGTGGTGTATAAAAATTGTATCGATACTACTATGGCAAGCTGTTTAATAAGTTGCCGCAACTAACCAAGATTCCAAAATGGTATAATATTTAACGGAAACAAGTCACAA
>JAYEAL010000419.1:0-21095 GCA_036419045.1 Scirpophaga incertulas
ACTATGCAATACTAAAACCCAATCATCATAAATTCACACGAGCGGCATAGCGATATTTCGTTCTCACCCGTTTACGCTGTTTAGTGTAAGAGAAAGGCTATGCATTAGTACCTACAGTCGATAATATTATCGATATAGATAGGATTTTTAATTCTGAACTAAAGAAATAGAATCTTAGCGTCTCTCAAATCAAGTAATAAATTACACACATAGTAATGTGCTGAGTACACTTGTTGACTTGACTTCCTTTTTGTTGACTCATTTGTTTTATCGAAAAAAGGTTGCGCTAGCGTCGCATTAGCCCGACACCAAATTATAGTACAGAGGATGAAATATAGTGCATCCTTCAGATGATTTATGACTGAGCCTACAGAAAGTAAAATCCTACTGTTATTTTTATGCGCATTTTTTTAAAAATAAGATGAAGAACTATTGCTGATCCATAATAATTAATTATTAATAATTTAGGGCGTTAGGGGGTTTCGGAATTATACTTGATGGAATCCAAAGCAGCATCATCTGCTCGCAGTGCACCCTGGCAACCAATAAAGCCGGAGGCTTATGTAGGCGTGTAACGACTGGAATGATAATGATGATGATAGACTTATATCACACTTTTTCCACTTAATTAATATCATTCTTTTCACTAAATAGGTAAAATACTGAGGGAAGGTCAGGTCAAGAATACTCGTAACCGACGAGCGTGCATTAAAGTACTAATGAAAGTCGAGAAAGCTAGGGAAGTATGTTTGGATCGTACTAATTGGTAAACTGATCTCTGCCTACCCCCATGTAATGTAATCTTGTGTCCCATATTTTTATAGTTTTGCATGTTCAGAGTAATATAAATATTGTATCAATCCTATTATTTTAATGCACAGATCAAATTAATGAATGTGAAACACAAACCAATTTATTCAATTTATAAAGAAAAGTGTTTACATCGCATAAAATATGCGATGTAAACACACTTTTCTCTATGACACAGATCTAAATGTCAATCACAGAATCAATCGATTTTTCTTCTATATTTTTTTTTATTTAATTCCGTGGCTACTTGTCCTTTGAGTCATCCCATTACACAGATTATACAGTATATCTGGCATAGACCGCGTATTTATAATTGTTTGTATGTACCTACCTATTTATTAAGAATTGTTTTCACGTGCCTGATGTCACTGTCACTGTGGCAATGTCACTGTGGCAAGCAGAATACCAGTGCAGCAGGCTATGCTTGCTGCTTACACTGAGCTTGCCACAATTTTGGTATCACGCAGCGGTATTTCCTTAAGTACCTATTAATTGTTTTTGTCATTGTTGTTACCTATTCCGTTGTGTGGTCCTAAATAAATGTATTTCTTTCTTTCTTTCCATGGGGAAAGAGGCGTGAGTATACATATGTTTAAGTGTAAAAGGCAGTTTGTGAATAAAGTGAACACCAGGCGGGCGATGCAGCGCGACCCGCGCAGCACGCCGCGCGCGGGGAGCGCGTGGCGTGGGTGGTGTGCGCGGGCGCGCCGGGCGCGGCGCTTGGGCCGGCTGGCGCGCTCGCTGCCCGAGCTGGCGCGCGGCGCCGCCACCGCGCCCGCGCACGCCGGCTACTACGCGGCGCGCGCGCTGCTGCCGCCGCTGCACCGCTGCCTCTCGCTGCTCGGCGCCGACGTATTCCGATGGTACGACGATTATCTTTCACCTATTTTAACATTTTTTTTAACTATCAAATTTTTAAGCGAATCGAATTTTACGCTTTGTACTTTCTTATATTTCATAACCTAGAGTTGTATAATCACGTTGTTATTTAACGGAAAATCCTTTTTTGTACATAGAGTAATTACAATTACACAAGTCCTAGATTGTAAAATACAGGAACAACTATAATTATATATATTTGCGTTATATATTTTCTTGTAAAATTACGTAAATTATGACTTTATCAGCGGGATAATTCTAAAACGAATAAATGTAAATATTTCATGCTGGAATTTTTGATTTTTAAAGTCGCAAAATTTTTCTATTTTTGTAAATCCTTGTATGTCATTTCAAAATATCACTTTTGTAAATAGCTTCACGAGATTTTGACAGAAGTTGTAAACCATGATACTCGCTTTATTTACGTAATAAAACATTTTCGACGCAAGTTTAGTTACGACTTTTTTACACGGGTAGTGCGAATTGTAATAAGCAGTAACATTTGTTGTCGTGCCCTATTGCACATTTATGTCGTGACAGTAAAACAATGATTATGCCGATACCAAAGTATCGTATTTTATTTTCAGAGGAAGCGACGTCTCGTACTGACAACGTCAGTTGATGATCAGATATTTTAGCAGAACTTTATGACGATAGTAATAAGATTGGTACAATGTTTGCGGTTGCTAGGTGGCAGGAGCTGGGATATAGAAAAGAACCGATGGCGGACAACGCAGCAGCAGCGCCCCGCGGCGGCATCGCGCGGTACCTGTGGCGCGTGCGCTGCGCGCGCTGCGGCTCGCCGTGCGCCCGCGGGCTGTGCGCGCACTGCGCCCGCCGCGCCCCCGCGGCGCCGGCCGCCCTGCGCGCCGCCGTCGTGCACGACCTGGCGCACTGTGACACGGTATGTATACCTTTTTTCCAAGGGGAAATACGCCTTATGCACCATGGCAAAAGAAAGAAGAGCAAAAAAGTTGGGCTTTTTGAACAGTGCTAAGCGTTACTTCACGCCTGGTCAGCGCTTGTACTTTACAAGGCGCAGATGCGACCAACGCGTGGAGTACTGCTTGCATCTCTGGGTAGGCGCTCCCAAATACCAGCTCGACCCACTTGACTCCCTTCAGAGACGGACTGTGCGAATCATTGATGATCCCAATCTGACGCATAAATTGGAGTCACTGGAGCAGCGGAGGGACTTTGGAGCCCTTTGTGTGTTCTATCGGCTCTTCAACGGGGAGTGCTCCAAGGAACTGTTTGACTTGGTACCAGGGCCACCATTTTATCACCGTACCACTCGACGCCGCAATAGACTTCACCCTTTCTACCTGGATCCGTTCCCGTCTAGTACGGTGCGTTTCCAGCGATCATTTCTTCCACGGACATGTAAATTGTGGAATGATCTTCCTGTTGCAGTGTTTCCCCTGCGCTATGACATGTCCCTCTTCAAACGAAACTTAAAGAGGGTAATCTTATCTCGGTAGGCAGCAGCTTAGCTGTGTCCACCCCTGGGATTGCAAAGTCCATGAGCTGCGGTTAACACTCAACATCAAGTGTGCCGCTTTGCTCGTCTACTATGTAAGGCAATAAAAAAAAAAACCAAATTCGGCTTATTAAATACTAGCTGACCTGTGTTCACTTCTTTGGGCATAATATTAATAATCCCCGAAGCGAACACGAACCGAATTAAACCCGAAGCCATCGCGCGCCGTCCGCTACTTTGGCCTTCACACTTAAGACGATGAGTTTACTTATTTTCATAAATATTTATAATTTTTGGTAATATATGACTAATAAATATGACCTAATGAATTATTTTATTCATATTAAAAATTTAATTATCTATACTAATATTAAAAAGACTTCTTTTTGTAACTTAAATATAAAAGTTAGACATATGCTGCCGTTGACTTTTTTGATAGCATTTTTAAGTTCCACATCTTTTCTCTAGAACTCAAAAATATATATTTCATAGTTAAGGCAGCGTTCGTAAGAAACTCTTTCATTCGACCGTTTTTCCTCCGATTCACATTGCAAAACGGAACTACCACATAAAAGTCTTTTTTTTTTTCGGTTTTTTATATAACCTATGACACTCAGCAATAATGTGGCTTTCTGTTGGTGAAAGAATTTTGAAAATCGGTTCAGGCGATCCGAGATTACGTATGGACGTATGGACTACGATTCCTTAGAGCAGTGATTCTCAGCCTTTTTTTTTGTTGCGGCACATATTTAACGATTTCAAAATTTGGCGGAAAAAGATAAAAATTATTTACTTACTAACAACACACTGCATAAGTAGTTTATGACAAAATTTTTAAATATACGAATAAACTAATATATACTACTTACAATAATAACTAAACGTTTATTAAGGGACTAATTACAAGCTAATAATAAAAATATTTTTAATGCGAAATTTGAGCTTGATGTCTTATGATAATTTCATTTATATTTGGTCGTAAAAATGACAATGCTACTCTCATATTGTCTTCTACATTTAACAATCTTGATCTTTTTTTAGTTTTAATTTTGGCTAATGCTGAAAATCCGAATTCACACAACAAGATGTGGAAAATTGTAATAATATATTTAAAGTTTTCTTGGCTATCATTGGATAATCGCATCTGATGTTAATCCAAAATGAATTAATTGATTCTTCTGAATGTTTTAAAATGAAATCTCGATTATTGGAAAACAAAATGAGTTCTTCCTTTTTATTCATAGTTAAGTTAAATACAGAAGTATCCGTTGTGAAAAATGGATTACGAACCCAAGAAATTATTATCTAATTTTGGGAAATAATGAATAATTCTCTCCTCTAATGTAGTCTTAAAAATATTTTTTTTTAAATGATATAATTTAATTATATTAAAATCTTTACATAGTATAAAACAAAGTCGCTTCCCGGTATCTGTATGTATAAATGTAGCTATGTATGCTTAAATCTTTAAAACTACGCAACGGATTTTAATGCGCTTTTCTTTAATAAATAGGTATATTCAAGAGGAAGGTTTATATGTATAAAACATGCACAATGTGGTAGTGGAACACTGTAAATTTTTGAGATTTCTAATGTGATGCCGTAAATCAACTCACTTTTATGCGCTTATATTGCAAACGCTGGCCAAACCCTACGAGATTGGTCAAAATGATGTACTGCAGTAATGTACAACTTACAAAAGTCCACAAAAAAGTCCGCGATGGTATATGTCAATCTCTGAAGAATAACCCACAATAGCCGCTTTTTATCTTTTACTTTATACTAGAAATAATGGCTTATTTACGAAGCCATTTTAAGTATGTATAACATTAATTCTTATCCAAATAAACATGTTAGTAAGCTTGGACATTAAACCTAGATTAAATTTGTCTTTTACATCATGTAATTTCGATCAGTACTTTAGAAGATATCAAACGTACAAACTTACGCTAAATCGAAAAATTATCATTGCGGCGATTGTACTCGTGCGAAGCCGGGGCGGGTCGCTAGTTATTATATATTTGTAAGATTTGGCGGCACACAAAAGTGCCACGGCACAGTGGTTGAGAATCACTGCCTTAGAGTAATAAATAATTATAATGAAATATATATTTAATGTAAAATTATATTACAATTGGTTGGCAGATATGTGGCTCATGTTGCGGCCACAGACAAGTGCGTCAGTGCGTGAACTTAGAATGTCCCGTGTATTGGCGCAGGTTGACTGCTGAACAAAAACTGGAAGAAACGCAGGATATAATCGAACATTTGCTACCATAAATATAATGCAGTGTTTATGTCGCAGCGAACTGGTTAAAATAGCCGTTCAATCAAACAGCCTTTTGACTGAAGAACGCCATTCAACCATTCGTCTAGCTTTTTAATTGAGTCGCTCAAAACGTTCAACACTGCAGCTGATTCAAAAGCCGCCGGCTAATTGAATTAGTTCAACGCTATACAGATACAGAACTTATGTGGTCACTTACTAGTGAATCAAAATTTAAATAGATATTCGAGGAGAAATTACGGGATTATGAAATGATTCTTGCTTCGTAAATTTTTGAGTTTGTAATTTTTGCTTGGTGCAAATGTTATGATTACTAATTTGTTTTTCATTTATACTTATTTCATCAAACTTTTGGTCACCTCTTAAACTTAATTCTATAACCTCCCAAGAAATTACAAAAAGTCTTCCTATTCTCTCAAATTAAGTACTAAGCGAATGGCCACCTTTTGCCATTAAACCAGTTAGCTAAGCGTCGTCTAGCTGTAATGTTGAACGTTGCAATCAACAAGTCGGCTAAACGACGTATAGCTGAGTGATTGAATGACGTTGTTCAATCAAAGGGCTAGCTGTCTGATTGAACGGCTATTTTAACCAGTGGGCTGCGACATTTATACACCTGCAGTTAGTTCAAGGTTCAAATAAAAATAATACAAATAATGAAATAATATTAATTTATTGACAGTATTTATTAAATGATTTTAGCATCTTAGCATTGTCCACAGTTCCGATGATTTCTAATTTACAATAATCAATACAATTGTTTCTATCCGCTTCTTAAAATGAGACAACGTGAAATTATGGCAATATTAATAATAAGAATTATATGATACAATGCAGCATCAGTGTTTTTATGTTAACATTAAATATACAAAATATTGAAATGGTTTCATATCACAATGTCATATTAAATTCCCCACGTTTAAATATTTATTCTTTAACACAGTCGCATAGTTCATTTCTAATATTATTTAATTTGGCAATAAAACGTGGATTTAAATTGTTTACATTCTCAACTGTATTTGTCATTGACTTGTAGATTTGCTGCTGTTCATCAATAGAGCTTAACTGTATGAGTGTTATACATATATTTTTCATTTTGTTACATAGCTTGTCATCATCACAATAAATATATAGAAGTTTTATTAACGTTGATAAAACTTTTTGATTCGGAAGCAATCTCCAAGCACACCAGCAGTTTTGTATCCAACTTATTAGGCACTGAAATAATCAGATATATAATAATAATCACAAGAAAAGTATAACAAAACCATATTTCATTGATTAAAATCAAGTATATTTACCTCTAGTGTATCAGATAAAAGTATTGGAGCCACAACTTTATTGCTGCACATGTCTAAATTGTCGCTAATTAACGTTAAAAACATTTTTCTCTTTATACAATAAATACCGTGTTCAGGTATTAGTTTGTTGAGGAAGCCAAAATACACTTTCTTTTTGTACAAATTAGTTTCTGTATATGTTTGATCAATAATTAATCTGAATGCGTCATCCATTGTTGTAGTCTGTAACAAAACAGATTTTTAACAAAACTAATATACATATAAAACAAAGTCGTGTTAATTGCATCACTTCTAAATATTCAAGAACGGCTGAATCGCTGATTTAAACAATAACCTATTTCTTAAATTTCTCTCCAAGAATAACAGTATAAATATTCGAGTATTAGATAATGCATAAAAAAACGATGAAAGCGACATTTTTTTTATATCACTCTTGCTCACGGTAATTCATTCATTGTTAAGTCAAGTGGTTTGGCCTACAGTTTCATGCAACCAAAATTGCAGGTTTCGAAACATTTCATAACACGAGAGTACTGACAACATAAAGCCTATTGCCTATATCTAATGGAAATAGGGTCAAATACACATCACAATACGTAATCTTTTGCATCAACAATTCGATCAACTGTGCTTGCTATAAGACTCAATAAGATCTTGCGTAGAATACGAGTATTACTCGCACCTTTGGGATGGCTCCGCCAAGCCCCTACTCGATGCTTTGAATAGATTACAGGGAGGTGCGATAATAAAATTACTTGCGATGATTGTTCGTCATTATAACCTGATCTTGTATAGCACAAAAGATATCCGAGCTACAATTAGTGTACCGAGGTCTTTTAGAGTCAACAGTTGTACTGAGGTCTTATGCGTTTGTACCTTTTTGTATGTTTCAATATTTCCCAGTCTATTTCGCTTGATCGATCGATTTGAATTTTTAGTTATCAGGGCGCTTTCGTAAATTTGTGTTGTACTTTCTCGTGCATGTTGATGTATTTTGCTTAATACTTCTATTATTACAAATATATACAATTTATGAGATGCACTATTCGGGTACGGCAATATAAAGCGCAACAATCCATTTAATTCTGCCATGCTATATATAATTGCCTTGGTTATTAAATATGCGTTCAAATTTCACCACATCTTCGAATCTACTGGTCATAGACCATGTGTCGGTGCTATATATCTACCTCTAATGGTCTTAGTAAGAATCTCGTCAAAATGATGCCAAGACCTAATTAGGAGAGAAATCCCGGGACTTTCCTGCTAATGCTCTCAAAATATTTACACATTGCTCTGCCCACAACTCTCCTTATATCATCACATCTCATTTGAAAAATATATCTAACCATAGCCCTAAGTATTTATTCTTATTTATTTAATCTTTATGGTACCATAAAATTGCAAACGGCGGCTTTAACACCACAAGGCCTTCTCAACCAGCCAACCGGAAACGAAGCTGTAGACTAGCATTTTACAACATGAAGTTATAATATTAGGATGTACTCTTTTTTCTTCTTTTTTTAAAAACATTTTCAATCCAGCCTGTCATATACTTACGATTTCAACATATATAATTATTCTCTTAATTACAGTGTTAAAATATTAATATAACCTACAATACAACGTCTCTTTTTATAGTTATAGTTTTGTGTCAGAACAATATGATCAGCATACTGTGAGAAATTGACATTAGTAGCCTAACAGTATATTAGACGTAAGGTCAAACAATCTAAATAAGAGATCTCGAAACTGCACATATCACTCAATCCTGTATTAGTGTAGTTTTTACAAGGAATGACATTAGAGAAATTCGTCGCAGGAACGAGGGCAAGTCCCACGCTCTTCGCGGACCAGGGACCCTTCGCGGTTTTTGTATGGACATAATTTGGACATCACTCCATTGTTCAGGAACAACTCTTGTTTCTGAGATTATATCAAATCAATACCTGGCGAAGTGGCTTTATTTTAAGCAATTAAGCAAATGAGAATGATACCTCTAAAATCTTACGTTTTTTATTTAAAAATGACAACCTAGGTTCAGTTACAATCAGTGACTGCAGCAATACTAAAAAGAGCAAAATAAACTTTTACAAAAAGCCTATTAAAGCTATTAAAGCTTGTTATTCATTGTGTTTAAAGTATTCTATAAGTAAGTAAATCACGCGACAAGCTTTTATATGTAAAAGTTTATTATGTTCTTTTTAGCGCATTCAATAAAATAAAAAAAAATACTGTTAATGTATTTTCCGGCTAAAAAACTAAGCTTAGCAAACCCTTTCATTTGATACCCGTAGGGTTGCATTATAAATATTTTTTTTTTACTTTTAATTTTTATAAGTAGACATGTAATGTTTATGTAAGTATACATACGACTTATTGTATTACTAAATATTATTGTTTGTGATGATTCTGCTTCATGGTAATCTGTTCTAGGAACAATAAGCCTGTTTTAAGTAATTATCTGTTTGAAGTGTTTTATCTATGAGAACAAATTTTATTTTCTAACAGACTATTAATGTTATTATTGGAATATTTTGATAAAATTAGGGATGTCATATCTTTGGTCCACCTTTTCCACCCAAAACCAGAGCAAGTTCATTCACATATCTTGTTAGCTTCTCCTGCTACTTCAGTCTGTTTTGGGTTATTTTTTGCTGAATAGTTTTTATGCCAATATACCTACAATGCTTTTATCACTAATACACTAAGGGATACCAAATATTGTTCTTATGGCCGTTTTCACCAACCTTGTCTTAGCTTAGGTGACTCCTAGGAGACATGCTGTCTCACTCTTTTCAGTTAATATAAAAAGTGACAGCATGTCACTTAGGAGTCACCTAAGCTAAGACAAGGTTGGTGAAAACGGCCATTAGAGTTTTACACTATAATTTTTCTAATACATCAATATGGCGATTCCCGTTTTTACATGCATGCATGCAGTTGTGTGCTACTACTACCTACCTTACCTACACTTGTAAGTCCTGATGAGTTTATGGTCTTATATACCAACATTTTACAATTATCATGTAATTGCGCGTGACGCCCAATTAGCCAGTTTGCTAAATTATCCCAATTTGCTAGCTGCTGTCTTTTGGTCAATGTGTTTTTGCATAAACAGTGCATAAAAGGTCTTATTTTTTAATTGTGTCTACTTGGAAGATTCAGTTTTTTTTATTGCTGCAAGGGGTAGCAGACCATTTGATATTAATTTAAACTTGATATGTTCTGAGAAAAAGGGTCTTGACAGATGGACAGCAACATGAACAACAACTTAACCAAGTAACAAAAAAAAATACCACATTTTTTGTATGGAATATCTCTAAAAATGATATTTTTTCTTCAAAATGTGACTTTCTTTGGCATCAATATTATCATAGGTATGTTGATATTAGAGAGGTAAGTTGTACAATAGGACTTTCTAAAAGCCAATGAAGCACCTTCATTGGTTTATCAGTACATCCATAGATTTCTTTTTAACACCTGATTCATAAAAACCTTTAACTTCATTAAAAGTATGTCCAGCTTGGGTGTAACTCTATTAAAATAATTTAAAAACTAAATCATTTGCTGTTTTATTGCATTTCTTTTATCCATCAGATTAGACCAGTCGGGAGCCAATCTTAGAATTAAGTAAAGTTTTTTATAGAACATCCTATCATTTCGAAACTGTTCTAACAATTTGAATTTTGAATGTGAAAAGCAAATTTTTGGCTCATACTTAATTCTCTTAGAAATCTAGTCTGGTTATTTTAAAGTCAAAGTCAAAGTCAAAATATTTATTTCAAGTAGGCAATTAGATATGCTCTTTTGAATAGTCCAAATTTTTTTTTCCCTACTACCCATTCGGACTTCTTTTAGTTATAGAGAAGAACGGGCGCAAGAAACTCTATAACTTTTACAGAAGCAACGACATTTACAAAAATATATATAGTTACCAAGTCATACAAAAGTAAACTTATAGGTACAAGTATAATTACAAAGGTTCATGGCAATGCCTGGTGGAACTAAGAAACATTAAGTCCAAGCATTCATGTCTTTTATATAATCAGTAACCGTATAATAGGCTTTGCTAATAAGTACACTTTTAACAATGATTTTAAATTTATTTAGGCTTAATTGTACAATATTGCTTGGAACTTTGTTGTAAAAACGCACACAGTTACCTCTGAATGAATTATTAATTTTATGGAGTCTAGTGTGAGGCAAATGTAATTTATTCTTATTTCTAGTATTGAAGCTATGGACATCACTGTTTTTACTAAATAAATGAATGTTTTTATGGGTATATATTAGATTTTCATAAATAGATTTTCATAAGACACAACTGTCATTATACCAGTGTCTTTAAATTTATCTCTTAAAGAGTCTTGCATTTTTAGATTATAAATTGCTCGAATGGCCCTCTTCTGCAGCACAAATATAGTTTGAATGTTGGCAGCATTTCCCCACAGCAAAATACCATACGACATTACACTATGAAAGTAACTAAAGTACACCAATCTAGCTGTTTCTACGTCAGTTAATTGGCGTATTCTCAAAACTACAAATGCTGCAGTGCTGAGCCGTTTTGATAGTTTATCAATATGTGGGCCCCACTGAAGTTTGGAATCGAGAGTAATTCCTAAAAATACTGTGGTGTCCACGAGGTCCACATTTCTATCCTTTATAATTACTTCGGTTTTCACCTGTTTTACATTTGGCAATACAAATTTGATACATTTAGTTTTACTTTCATTTAGAAGCAAGTTATTAACGTTTACTCTTTCTTTTGCTAAGTCAACTAAGTAACACCATGGAGCAAAAATCATTTTTGTTGATCTTAGGTGTAATTCATTTTTGTGATAAAAAAATACCAAGTTTCACAGAGCATAGAAGATAATAAAAAGATAACTTTCCATGAAGCTTTAAGCATTTTTTATGATTTAATTGTGACTGCACACAAAGATATTTTTAACCTCTGTTGCGTGAAATGTAAAATCTTCCAGTTACATATCTGAATCAAATTTCAGTCATTCATAATATTTGTCCTTCTCTGGGATCAAATGAGTGATGTGCTGTGCATTTGTAGATCACTTCATTAGTGCGCCAATTGACTTGTTTTTTAATTTGCAATTGCTTTAAGCTAAGATTAGCTGATAGTAAACAACAGAGAGCACATTGAATATAGCAGTTGACTTGGACTGCATGTGCAGTTGACTTGGACTGCATGTGCAGTTTGTGTTATGTTGTTCATTGACTGGGAACTGGCCAAGCATTACATAATTGCAAAGCCTATACAATAACTATGATTTACTGTTTTAAAATATTGCATGGAATTCTGAGTGACTTTCAAGGCAAAGTGGCCAGACCGGCGACCAGAAAACCCAGCACTCCTAGGATTGTCATATTTAACAAATTAACACTAAATATATGTTCTTTTATAGCCAAAAGAGTTATAGCAGACACCACCCACCTTGCAGTCTAACAGCATCACCGGTGCCTCAGTTTACTTAGCACACTATGCAGTATACCACTAAAGCCTAAAAAAAATTTGTTCATGATTACCTTTTCCATATCTGGCATGACATTGAACAACCTCAAAAAACATTCCAATATTAATTCTGTCACTTTAATGTCCTTTTCAGCTATTGGCCTCTTAACGACACCATAAATGACTTCATAGTAGTTGCCTTTATTGAAATGTTCAAGGGACTGTAAAATAATTACATCTATGTAGGTTTCAATTAAGAATGACTCATATGTTCTATTAGATCACTTATTTATCAGGATATATAGCTGTAGAAAAACACTAAACTTAAAAACTTGACTATGTGATTAAACATACCAAACAATCCAATATAATTGAACAGCATTGTAGGCCTTTGATTTTATTATCAGTAACATAATCATCAATGAGGAGAAGTGATAATGGAATCACAGAGCGTGGTTTTAGTTCAATATCATATTCCTGAAAATTACACCATGTAATTACATATCATAACACTTAGATTAAGAATCTGGGAAAGCTTGAAAATTCAAACTTACTTTTAGGTCTTTGATAATCAAACAGTATACTTCAATAAGTGCAGGGTATTTTTTGAATTCGTCAACAGATAATATTGCATGTAATGTTTCCATAGTCTTATCAAATATTTCTTGTGTATTGTACACCTTGCTTATTAACAAATTATATAATGTTGTATTGTTTATAAGATTAAACTGGTGGTTCATTTTAGTCAGGCACTCATTACATTTTTTTGTTTTCCATGGTCCTTCACTAAGAAGTTCATAGTGTAAAACTAATAACGATGATAAGACAGTGGAACTCATACGACACTCTTTAAAGTTTATATCGTTAATTAAAACAAACAAATTTGGAAAGTATAGAGTTAAATTTTTCTGCCATTCGTCGAATTCTCCGTGATGTTCCAACTCTTCCAAATTACGAGAAAGTATTGGAAGATAACATTTTTTAACAGCATCCAAAATAGTTTCAACAGACTTCATAATTATGTTATTAAAAATTACCTGCAATTATCTAAACAAAAAATTATATATAGTACAAAAGGATATTTAGCAGGTAATACAATTAGGACTAAATTGTTAGAAATTACAACCTAATATCTATTCTTCGGAAATACAAATCAGATACCCATTCAGCGTTGGGAAACAGATGAGCACAGACAGAGAAGAGTATACTTTTAGGTATAATCAAATCAATTATAATATTAGTAAATAGGTAGTAATATACACTAATTAGAAGAGAAGATTACCGATTTGACATATGTCAGATTGACAGCACTAGTGAGGGACTACGGCAAAATTACCGAGTCATTTAAGTAACTGTTATTTCTACTTAATAACTAAGTAAGGATTAATTAAAACAAAAATAAGATTGAAAAGATTTATTCACTTTCAGATTCACTTATAGAGTCGCAATCGCTATCTGTTACTCGAATCACAATTTCATTGTCTATAATAGAATCAACTCTTATGTCTCGTTGGTAATCTTCTAATATTAGTTTTCGGGTCTTTTCGACCACTTTGACCCAATCCTCTTTGGTCACTTTGGAGCATACCTCTTTAAGTAGGTTCAACATTTTCTTCGTGCTGAACGGGGGTGTCGTATTATGACGAGCTGCGTAACCTGTAACATAATTTTTATTATTAGTATTAGAAGCACTAAAATTTAATTTAAAAGTCTGGATATTTGTTTCTTTATAACTTTTTCATCATTTAGTTTTTAATATTTCTATGTATGAACTGTGTATGTCCTGCTGTTTATTTTTTTTTAGTCTACCAAGTCAGTCATGCAGAGTTTAAATACGAGTATTAATATAATGTTTATATAAAGAAGAAACAAATTACCTTTGACTTGCGCCCATATTAACTCTATAGCGTTGTATTGGCAATGGTAAGGCGGGATTCTCAGGACACGATGTCTGTGTGCCAGAGCTAGTTCATCGATTTCATATAGCTTTTTTGCTTCTTTATTTTCGAACACCAATTTGAGTAAATCCGATTTTAACATTTCGGGATTGGTTTCTATACCATTTTTTTCAAGCCAAGCTGCGAGATCTGCTTTCTTATTAGCTTGAGTGGGTGCTTTGATTATTTGCGCCGAGTGAAATGACGCATTATCAATAATTATAATGGATGGCTCTGGTAAACTGGGGAGTAATTGATTTTGAAATCAAGATTTAAAAGTTTCCGCGTCCATTTCCTCGTGGTAATCCGACGTGTTTTTGGATGCAAACGTTAGCAATCCATTTTCAATAAAGCCAACTCCAGCAGAACCGGCATGGCAAATAATGAGCCTTGATCCCTTGCCAATAGGTACTTTTGATGTAGATGCATGTGTTCCATCAGTCCAAGTACGTGACACAGAGTGGTTAGCGTTTAACCATGTCTCGTCAATAAAAACAACGTTCTCCCAATCAGTTATTTTTAGAGCCTCTCTTGAAAATTCACATCTTTTTAAAATTATGTCATACCTTTCCATTAACATTTTCCTTTTATTGGTTTTGGCGAATTCAAAACCAATACCATGTAGCAATTTAGATAAAGCGGTTTTCGCTCCACTAAACAAGCCAGCCTCTTTTAATGAAATCATAAGCAGACTTCTGGTTGGATATTCATTGCGGGTATAATAATTATAAACGTGATTCCTTATTGCATCAGCATCGAAAGAATCAACACCGGTTACTGGCTTTTGTCTGCGTCTTTTCTTAGGCGTCCTTAGAATGTTTTCTTCACTGCCTGAAGCACCAAACTTTTCTTTGTTGATATTATATATTGTTTTGGCACTGATTCCAAGAGCTTCTGATAGCCGCTCTTGTACTTGAGTTACGGGCAATAAGGGTCCGCCATTTTGTGACTCACGCTTGAAATAGTCCTGTAGCTTTATGACAAGCTCCCGACATTGACTATTCAATGTTTTTCCTCGTTTCGGCATTTTAAACCAAACACAAAGCAAAATCAGAGTCCAATAACGTGCCAAAGTCAACGTAAAAGCAGGATAATCAATAAACTGGAGAAAGCCGGGTCACAATAATAACAAATACACTGAGGGACGTAGTCTATGCGCACGAGTACGAAAGACGACTGAGTTGGACGATTGACATTGTCAGTCGTTCACAGCAGCTGGGTTGCCAATGTCAAAATTAATCCAATTCCCTATATAAAATATTTGCAACTAATAAATTTCTAAATGTATAATTGTTTCTGTATGGCAATAATTTATTTCATCGATATTTAATGTCAATGTCAAGTTTATCGAAGCTTATCGAGTTTCATGCTCGCAAGGCAATGTAGTATAAAAGAAACCTCCAAGTGCTATAAGTAATATTTCTATCATTCTAATGAATTTTTTTCAGTCTAACTATAATCTCATTTTTTATTCCGTGAATACCACATTTACCGTAAAAATATCACAAAAAAACAATATTTAACTATTGATAAAAATAATGCAAACCGCCGCTATTAAATCGCGACAAAACCTCCTCATTCTAATACATTCCGGAACACAAAAGTACGCAGTGAGTATTACTGAGCACATCACTATGAAAGCGTGACCAACGAAGTAACTTTGTGAAAGCGCTATACAAAGGGGAAATTATAAGTTTATTTTTATTCTTAAATTATTTATAGTACTAAAAGACAAATAATAATACAATTACGTAACTTTGATATTTTGACAGAAAATTGTATTGATAAAAGTTGTTCTAAACGATTTTCCAAATGTGTTCCTCATAACAAAGTTATATGTACAACCAAAAAAAGTAAAGTGTCATATCGGTAATCTTAGAGCGGCCCGACTTTAGCAAACTGTATACTCCATGTATACTCATCTATGGTTACTATGGTACCAAAATACAAACAATCCATTTTTTTTTTATTTCTACAAGGAATGGCGAGGCAATACATTCTATTCAGAAATATTACAAGTATAGAGTCTGGCTAACAAAAGCAGAACCCAGTGTTTTTTGTAGCGGCAACACTGTCATAAAAGTCAACAATGTCATCATGGCGTCGGCTAGTAAAAATGTAACAAGATCCATAACTGAAATGGAAAATTTAATAAAAGAAAATTTAATAAAAAAAAAAACGAACAATTTTTTATGCTTTGTTTTTAAACTTCCTAACCCATTACTTTCCAGAATTCGTTCCTTTTTAGCGACATTATCGAAGTAACAATACAGAATGTGTTTTTTTAATCTACGTATTCGATTCCTGGCTAGGAGTTTTGATTTTAAAAAAATCGAAGAAACAGTTTTAGTTTTCATTAAAATCGGGCCCGAGCCTCCTTTGAGTACTTTTCGCTATTCCTCATAATTTCGGACTTGGCCACCTGGCAATCTGATTTCACGCCATTATCAAGCAACCAAATAGCTTGATTTTTTGCAAAAAGGCTGATAACTTGAAGTCAGCGACGAATCTGTTCTGATTTGTTTCTTCTTGCTATGTCTTATAATCAAAGCAGGAGTCATTGAAATTAAAAAAATATATATTTGATAAAAAGTATCAAATTAGTTATTCCTACTATTTTCGGTGTTACCGTCCCTATATTTTTTAAATTTGCCGCGTTTTGATAAGTTCCGCTTTCGTTGGCCAGAGTCTAATGTCAAAAAAGGCGAGAGAGAGTTGCTGTCAAGATAAAGAAATTGTAAGAAATTTTCCTGATTCTGGTGGGGCTCACCACACTGGGACATTTACCTCGCCAAATACTCATGACACAGTCTTCACCAAGACCGTTCAGCTCTAATTCCAGATGGTGAGGCGCGCCAACCACTGGAACTGTCCTAATTCTGGTGGGGCTCGCTACACCGGGACATTAACCTCGCCAAACACTTATGACACAGTCTTCACCAAGACCGTTCAGCTCTACTTCCAGATGGTGGGGCACGCCAACCACTGGAACTGTCCTAATTCTGGTGGGGCTCGCCACACTGGGACATTTACCTCGTCAAATACTTATGACACAGTCTTCACCAAGATCGTTCAACTCTACTTCCAAATGGTGGGGTACACCAACCACTGGAACTGTCCTAATTCTGGTGGGGCTCGCCACACTGGGACATTTACCTCGCCAAATACTCTTGACACAGTCTTTACCAAGACCGTTCAGCTGTATTCTTATTATTAGAGGCCCTTATTGCCATGAGGTAAGCTGTACCTACATACCATTCTCGTACGCCGAGAATCAGCCCAAGGGGTTTGTGTCTAAAGTAACCATTTTAACACCTCGTTGTATAACTTTGTGTATGTAAGTTTGTTACTAAATTCAAATGCCAATTACTCTATATACTTAGCTTGTTTTCATGAAAGGGATGCTGGAATACTCGGGCCGCTAACGTTGGTCTCAACTTTGTTCTCAGAGAATGAAGCAAGTGCTTAACTTGACCGCCGCCGTTAACTTACAATAGGAAAAATTTTTCCCTTACGAAAAGGCGAAAAGACAACACAACAAACTAGCTATTGGTAGTCGTCACGCTTATACGTTTGGATCCCCTTCTTGGCCAAATGATAACACCTAAAATCACAACTATCGAGTCTCCACGCTAGTATGTAGTACGTTATTGTCAAATTGACAAACAAGCAGACTGCGCACCTGATGATAAGAGGTAAAAGTCGCCTATACTCGTAGTAGGTACGTGTAGTTCCCGTAAGATTCGCAGAATATCTGCAACACAAGAACTACAGTATACGTTGACAATTTGTGACATATGATGTAAGATGTAACAATACTTAATCACTTATAAATATTTCCTGTTAAAGTACTAAGATATTGATTTTAGAAAGTACCGCCGTGATAATAATATTCTTCCATTTTGCAGTTTTTCATAGTAATGGCAACTGTGGGAGTGAGACACACTCCTCTACTTTTGACCTTTCACGTGGCACGTTTTCTCTAGTTCATTTAGTTAAAAGAATATGTGCCTTATTGCGTTAATATAGAGTTTAGTGTCATTTAATACTCTGTTGTGATAGCTCAGTGCTGTTTGTATCATAGGTCCATGGTGTCTATAGACATAATCTCTTGCCAATGGATGACGTAGTCAGATGACATAGATTAAAAAGATTATTTATAAATTAACATAGGTTATATACAGAACACATCCAATTACTTTAAAATTCTGCATATTTACACTTCTGTTTACGGCTTATGAATAAAATGTATGCTTTTAATTAAATAGATCATGAAATGGAAATTGACTTCTAATATACACTAACACGATAATCATAAAAAATAAAAACAATTTAAGAATTATTGTACTGAAGTTAATTTAATTATATATTTAAGTATTTAAAAAAATTAACTCTGCTAAATTATTTTCGGTAAATACCGTATTTACCGAAATTATGGTTTTGGGAAATCAATTTCCCGCGCTACTAGAATTGACGGATTCCGGTCACGTCACTGACACGCTACGAACCAATCGTAATGCATAGCTATTAGACGAATGAAATAGCGAATACCTTAACGTAAAACTAAAAAAAAAACCTAACCAACAAACCGAATTACATTTTTGAGAATGGCCGACGATAAAGAAGTGGAGAAAACTATAGCAGAAGACTTGGTTGTAACCAAGTATAAATTAGCAGGACAAATAGTCAATCGTAAGTGAATTTGACTTTATTGATTCACGTAATGCGTACTAGGAACGAACAACTTGAATTTTCTTTGAGATACATTTCCGACGCGTGTCAACGCCATGCGGTGAAGCTTTATAAATTTAACATCAACATCACGTTCTGACAAAACATTCTGATGAATGCAACATGAAATAACACTTTTTACAGGTGTTCTGGAACAAGTAATAGCTAAATGTGTCCCCGAAGCATCTGCTCGAGAGATTTGCGAATTTGGCGACAAGTTGATCCTAGATGAAACATCAAAAGTTTTTAAGAAGGAAAAAGACTCTCAAAAAGGCATAGCATTCTCCACCTGTATTTCTGTGAACAATTGTATTTGTCACTTCTCCCCCATTCCTAGTGAAACTGACTACACCTTAAAACAAGGTGATCTAGCGAAAATGTAAGTTATTAAAAATTTCTAATATTTGATGCTAATTCATGAACATTTTACCTACGGTCTTAACTTTAAACCTATAACTTCGTATACTATATAGGCATTTTGTTTGTTACAAAATTTTAGGTATAGTTACTATACTATAGTATATATAGTAATTTTTTTTTTACAATTTGCAGTGACTTGGGTGCACACATAGATGGATTTATTGCTGTAGTGGCACATACAGTTGCTGTTGGAGGTGGTGATGTTACAGGGCGAGCTGCAGATGTCTTATTAGCGGCTCATTATGCTAGTGAAGCTGCTTTGAGGATGTTGCGCCCAGGAAATGAGGTGATTGAACTTTAAATTGTGTATTACTTTGTACTACCTACATTTCTATTTATTTAAATATTGAATACTAAAAATGTTCCAATGTAATGCTTAATATCAAAATTATGATAACATTATTAAGTAAAATTCATTGTTACAACTTATGAAAATGGAACAACACTCTGTTCAATAAAGATGACTACATTCAACTGATATCTCAATAACTTCAAGTTATATACAAACATTACATATTTTATAGCTTTTTTCTCAAATGACTCATGGTCAACATGTCAGACTCCTAGTATCCCTATATACATATTAATGAATACATATTAGTTCACTTTTCTAAAGGATAAGCAAACCAACATATGTAAGTTTAGAGATTAAATGTATCCACTAGTAAATAATTTATACACTTACTAGATAAATCTATCCTTATGTGGATACAGTCTTGGCACAGAGTTGTCACAATGAGATGTTACCCAACAAGAAGATAGAACTTGTTTGTTTTATTATGTGTAGAAATTAGTTGGAAGCTAGAACTAGTAAGGTTAGGTAAATTAACCAAGGATTTGATGTAGGTTTGTATTGTATAGTACCTATACTAACCTCCAACTTTCGTGGTCAAAATTTACTTCATAATAATATTACTATTTTTTAAATGTCCTTTTTTATATTATAGGAATAAATTTATAAGCAACCCCATGTTTAGAGCTGTGTGACTTTGATGCACTTCCAAATCCTTCCATTTGTTTATTAATTCTAGCTATAAATCAATTTATACAATTATAAATATCAAGTATGTTAGATCACCTGTGATCACCACAGTGACTACCCTGAATCTTTCCAATATCATTATAATGATATTGGTACAAGCACAGGGTAATAGGAACATAAATTCTTTAATATACAGTTGTACAAATAATATGCAAATGTTACAAAGAATAATACATTTTTTTGTGTTTGTTATTTGTCCAATAATTAATACTTATTTCATGCATAAATTAATTGTGTTTGTATATATTGTAGAATACAGCAATAACTGAAATTGTTCAAAAAATAAGTTCTGAATATGGGTGCAAACCAGTAGAAGGTATGCTCTCGCATCAATTGAAACAATTCCGGATTGATGGAGAAAAAAGCATAATTCAAAATCCAAATGAGGCACAAAAAAAAGAACATGAAAAGGCTACTTTAGAAACATATGAAGTATATGCCATGGATGTTTTGATTTCTACTGGAGAGGGTGTTGTAAGTAAAGTATATTTTGTTATTTATTTTATAATTATATAGTAATTGAGAAATAATGGTATTACCTTTCAACCCCAGGATTCTTCCCTAAACATCTCAATCCATACGTATCTGCAGGTTGTTCACTATGCTGATTTACATGGCTTTTCATACTCACTGCCAACTTGCATTCAACTAATATGGCAGAAAAACACTTAAGTGTCATATTCATCAAGGGCTTAGATGTGTAATAATGGCTGTAATGATGATGAAGATAAATAA
>JAYEAL010000742.1:0-22782 GCA_036419045.1 Scirpophaga incertulas
CCGCGTTAGAGACATTGAAAAAAAATTCAAAATGGCCGCCATTCTCAAAATGGCGGACCGCTTTTGTTTTCCAACCCATGCTTCATAAGTATCAAATGAAAGGCCTTGACAAATAGAACACGACGCCGTCTGTGACGTTTCTAAAATTTCAATATGGCCGCCGATCCAATATGGCGACTGACATTTTTTGCGATTTTCACTATATGGGTATCAAATGAAAGCACTTTAAGAGTAGAACGGACCCAAATGTGCGGTATAGTAAAATGACAATTTCTTTTTTTTTTTACTTCACTCGATTTGCTTTTGTGCCGCTTTGCAACTGTACAAGATTTTATTTGAAAAACGCATCGCGAACAACGCCACCGCGTGGTGCGTGCACCTCGCGGCACTCACGCGACTACAATCGACGTGAGCTTCTTAGTGTATTTTAAACTGCACACGTTTTTCAGTTTGTTTCAACTTAAATGAAGACAATTTTTCACCAATTTTCGACCGACCGCCATTTTTTTTTTCATTAGTGGGATAGACCACACCACCGCGAGGTGCGCGCACCTCGCGGCACTCACGCGACTACAATCGACGTGAGCTTCTTAGTGTATTTTAAACTGCACACGTTTTTCAGTTTGTTTCAACTTAAATGAAGACAATTTTTCACCAATTTTCGACCGACCGCCATTTTTTTTTTCAGTAGTGGGATAGACCACACCACCGCGAGGTGCGCGCACCTCGCGGCACTCAAGCGACCACACTCACCGTGAGCTTCTTAGTGTTCTTGCGACCGTACACGGTTTTGTAGTTTCATATGACATAAATGAAGATCATTTTTCTTACAATGCTGGGATAAACCTTACCACCGCGAAGTGCGAACACCTCGCGGCATTCGTGCGATCACTATCAGCGTTAGCTTTTTAGTGTGCTTACAACCGTATATTTTTTTTATTTTTACACACAAATGGAGACAATTTTTTACCAATTTCGACTGACAATAAAAAAGCTAATGTGGCTACCAAATAGGATATGGATCCATAAAGGTCAAACAACGATTCCCTCGCAGCCCCAGCAATATGGATATCAACTGAAAGGGTTTTACGAGTCAAATATAACTAAGTAAGAGTAATTAAAAAAAAAAACAAAATGGCAGTCGTTTTCAAAATGGCGGATCGCTTTGGTTTCCAACCCAGGCTTTATGGGTATCAAATGAAAGGTCTTGACGAGTGAAACACAACACCATAAGTGACGTTTCCAAAATTTCAATATGGCCGCCGATCCAATATGACCATTGACATTTTTTTGCGATTTTCACGATATGGTATCATTTTAGAAGTAGAAGGGAACTAAATGTGTGTTTCAACATAATGAAAACTTTTTTTAGTAACCTCGATATGCTTTTGTACCAATTTGTAACAGTACAAGATTTTATTTGAAAAATGTAATAGTGAGCAACACGCAATAACTCACGCCGTGAGTTTCTCAGTGTATTTACAATCGCACAAACTTTTTTAGTTTCTTGTGTCACAAATGGAGATAATTTTTTAACCAATTTTGACCGACTGCCAAATTTTAATTTCCATATGCTGGGATACGACGGTATGGTACCTACCGCGCGTGCACCTCACGGCACTCTCGCAACCACGAGCACCGTGAGATTCTTAGTGTGCTTGAAATCATACACGGTTTTGTAGTTTCATATGACATAAATGTGACAATTTTTCATAAATTTTCGTCAGACCACAAAATGTTAATTTTTCAATTCAAAATGGGGTAGACCTCATCACCGCGAGGTCCTTGCACTTCAAACGGTGTAATCTTCTTACACAATTCCGTATATTACACCCACCTATTTTAGATCGACCACCAATTCTTATGGAATGGGGGAAGGACTTCCTCACCGCGAAAAGTATACATTTTGCGACTCACAGACGACCACATTTACTTTAAGCTTCTTAGTGTATTTACAACCCTATACAGTTTTATAAATTGTAAAATAAAAAGTTTTATTGTCAATAAAATATTTTTACTAAAATGACCACTATTTTTCAGTAGGTTCTGACCGTCCACAATTTATTTTTGGTAGGCCATGGTGGATTTTATAATCGAATTAATCATATCGTATGTATGAAAAATCAGCAGCATATCATATCATCAAATTATATGATAGCGGTTTCAAGGACATGTGTGGTTTGCAAAAATTCAATGTGATTATCTTTCAACAAAAGAGATTTTACCTTTTTCTTAAAGCTCAAGATAACTCGGAACAATTTATACTTTTCATGTAAACAATTGTATGAAATGTGTTGTAGTATATAGGTTTTTAGAGTTTTTATTAGATTAGACAGTTTCTATTGAAGTACATAGGTTATGATATAAACCTCGCCCGTAATCGAGCATACCAATGTCAAAACCTTACATCAAGTCTAAAATAATTTCCTAATCAAAGCCACCAGGACTTTATAATTACATATGTCATATACAAAAGTATCCTTCTATTAATTTTAAAACTCTTACAGTGGCAAAAATAATCAATATTCTATTCACAATTACTTTATTTTAATTCAACATTAACTTACAATAAAGTTTCTTTAGGTGAATAGAAACAAACTAATGGTGTACCATTAATCTTATCACAGTAGCACTCCAGTGTACTTTATCAAACATATTATATATATTAGGGCAATACTGTAAATATTTTTAGGGAAGGCTTGTAGCCAGTGTAGAATGTGCTGTCGCTGAAATTATAATAGTCAGTGTAAAATATTGTAGAAATGAAATAATAATGAAGATGATTACTTCACATTGAAACAAAATATGATGGTCTCAATAATGGATTATTAGTCAGAAAGCCCAGGATTTGATATTGCAGTATAATTATGCATTCTTTTTATTAGTTTTATATTTACCCTAAAATGAAGGAAAATTAATCAACAGGCTTGTGTCATTATATAATTATTAAAATTTTTAAATAAATATTTGTCTGATTTGGCTTCTATACAACATCTGAGATTTAAGCCTTATATACATCTTCATTGTGCACCCCGCCATTTTACAAATAATACTTTGACACTCTACACAAACATGCACCGGGCCTATATGATGACAGACACCCCAAATTAATTTCTATGATTTCCATACAGATCTGTTGAGAAACATGGTTTTCTAATTTAACAGTGGACATCTCTTACCTGAGATTGTTATTATATTATATTAATAAAAATACAATAGATATTTCAATTTTAATTTGTCATCTCACAGAGAAATAAACATTATAAAATACAGCTAGATCAATATTTTAATAAATGGCATATAGATACCATACTTATTATTTGAGAATATTTAAATTAAAGATGTTTCCACTATGGATACTTTGGTAGGGCATTTTATATTATATTAATTAATAAAAATACAATAGATAGTCATTTCAATTTTAATTTGTCATCTCACAAAGAAATAAACATTGTAAAATACAGCTAGATCAATATTTTAATAAAAAATTATAGATACCATACTTATTATTGGAGAATATTTAAATTAAATATTTTTCCACTATGGATACTTTGATAGTGCATTAATAACATCTTGTAAAATCTTGACATAAAGTTAAAGGGAAACCATTTCATATCAATAATACACATATATAATTTTCTTTTATCATAATTAAACAAGTCTTCACTCTATTATTCTTCTTTCTTAGAATATGACAATTGCTGAAACCAGGTTTTTCTCTTTCTCACTACAAAACATAATATTTATTTAATATTAGGATTTTACTTATGTATTTCAAACAGTTTTTTGCAATAGTTAAAATTTTATGTTATGTACGAAAGTGTTTATATTATGTATGAAGTCTACTATGAAGAATTATGATGAAGATTACCGAATTAAATATACGTAAGATATACGAAGTATTTTTGTTTATACAAGTTAAGAAATAAATTTTAATATTATTATAAAAAGACACATAATATAAAATATACTACCTACCATTATTTGTTACAAAAAAGTAACTCAATAAAATTGGTTACGTACATGAATTTACATTTGGTTTCAGAATTTAAAACTTACAACAACGTCAATATTTTAAACACATTTTAAAATACTTATTAGCATATCGCTAATTTAAAAAAAGTTAAATTAACAATTTTCATGCATTATTAGGTACTTTATATAGGTAAATGTGTTTTTACCATCTAATAATAAATAACAATAAATATGGACACAGACTAATGAAAAAAGTGGTAGGTATTACAGATAAAGAAATTCAAGGTACATTCAGAAACGATCAATTATTCGGATGCGTTCTGATTGGTGATGATATGATTTCAGTGCACTAAATGTCTATTCTATTCACTGTAAGCGTTATTGACGACGTACTCGTTGCGAGCATCCTGTCAAATATCAATTTCAGATTTAACAATCAAATATATATGCAACAGATAATGAAAATAATATAAAAATAATTAATACAAAAATAAAATTATTTTTCCACATGAGGTTGAATAAGTGTAAAAGGTTGACTCCCATCATGGTAATTGTTGCCCATGCTTACTACACGATAATAAAAAATGAAAGGCAGTAATAAAGGCTAATTAAACTAAGTACTTATGTAAAATTTCTGACGAAACCACTCAAATCAAACATATTATAATATACTTTATCTACTATCATGCTATTAATCCTCCATAAAAGAACCTATAATAATTAACTTATTGCCAACATCAAAACACTCAATGATATTATGAACATTATAACATCCAAAAACAATAAATTGTAGACTAATTCGTAATTTCAGATTCCTGTCTTATCGTGTTATTTCCCGCCATTTTTTCACTCTAATATTATAGAGGATTATTATATTAAAGAGGATTAAAGAGGATTCACATCATGATTGTAGATAAAGTCTTGTATGCAACTGTTATAATTAGGTATTACAACACTCATGTGATACTATTATCAAACCCACATTCGTGTTTTAATACGCCTGATACAACAGTTGCATAAATAACTATTAAAGACATTATTGTATTATGTCAAATAATAATGTCGCAAGTCGGTTTCATATTTTTGATATGTGTAGAAACACATTAATACAGTACGTTGTGTTTTTTGGCTTTTCTCAAGAAATTAACGAACAGTAATAGTATTGATTTTCTTTTTCATATGTCCGTGAAAAGGAACTAAGTAAACTTAAATAGATTATATCCTCTTTAATATAAAAAGGAAATAATATTTATTGTATAATAAGTGAGAGATAAAATATATGTGGAACTAAATTAATAGAATTAAAACTAAAATTATCATTTCATATAGTGATTAAAATATATTTTTTTTAATATTATTAAGCAAATCAAAGAACAAATATAAAATTATATTTTTGATTATGATTGTGTAAATTAGTTCCCTTTGCTTTTACATTTTTTCATAATCGTTACTAAAAGATTAATTTAAATAGTCGATGACTTTTTGCTATCTCTTTCTAACAATCAATAATAACGTACTATAGAGGGAGATAACCATATAAAATATTAATAATGTTTTGAACACCGCGCACAAATCGCGCGCTTTTTCCGTATCCTGCAACTAAATGAACATAAACCGCCATTTGTTTTCTGCAAGGACTCTCGACTCGACTGATCAAGGTAAGTTTATTTATTTATTTTTTATTCCTATATAATTATGAATTATCAAAATATTTACATACAATACAATGCTGTCGTAGAAGTTTACATTGATAATTTGTGTAAAAAGATGAATAAGTTTTTATTTAATTGATGATCATTGTGATTTTTATAAATTAAGCAACGAAATCTCATGTTCATGTTAAAGTTCATCAATTCAGTAAAAAATATAACATGAATATTTGCTTGGAAATTTTAAATTGCTCTAATTTAAATTAAGTAAATGTGGATTTTGAGTCTTGTCGTAATTACCTATACGGCGCCGAGAATTAAATTGCACATAATTGTGTGCGTGGACGGCAGCCATTTTTTTCTACAAATGAAATGTTAGTTTTTATTGTTTTAATTAGAACATAAAAAAAATAGTCTCTAAATATACTAATCATTGTTTAAAATTTTTCAATTGTATAACATTGAATGAAAGATGAATCTAAACAAAATATGTATATGACAAATGCATTTATTGAGACCAGATTTTTTTAAAGGTAATATTCTTTATTAAAAATATTGAATTATATAACATTCACATTCGTTATTTTTCGTCACTACTTGTGAATGTTAGACAGGATAGATATTTACATTGTGCTTGATGATATAGGTAGGTACCTATTATTGACTTCATATAAAGTTTGACCTGGAGTGACCTCTCGCTTGGACGCTCTTTTGTGGATGATTTTCGGTGTACGATCAATAACACATTTGCACTACGAAAATCGGCTATTACGAGTGAATATTGAGTCCTGAAGACGAACCTTGAACGCTCTGTGTATTTATTGGGTACACACCTAGCTTAATAGCCAAACACTATTATGTAGATTCAAATTATTAATTCCAAAATTATTTTTAGATGCAATGAGAAAGGTGTCTTTATATTTATTCTAATCCTAATTATGAATATATTAATTAAAGTGTAATATCTGTAGATATAAGGTTACTTTTGTTTTTTTCGTTTTTATATGCAAACGCTAATGTGTATTCTAGATGACTTCTACTCGATCTGCACGGCGCTCGTCCCTGTCCGATGTACTTTGCCTCCAAGCAGGTTAGTTTGTTACCTATTTTGTTAATTTATAAATATAATCACAAATATTATTTTACAAATGGTGCATATGGTTATTAACGGTGATTTATAATTTTCTTATTAATATTGCAATAAATGTACACTCATTATTTGTATCGATTTGTAATTAAAATTGTTTAAAAGATTACTTATGATGTTATATTTTGCAAACGAATTGACTGATGGTATTGGGTGTTGCTAATTTGCTATTGTTTGAAGAATGAAACAACACAAAGTAATAATGCTTCTAAAAATTTTTTTTATAATTAAATTTAAAAAAATGAAGCTTTATATCTGACTCGTTGACAATTGACAAATTAGCTACATTGAAATAAGACTCCTCCAATCATCCAATCATCATCGTAATTTCGTTATTTTATATTACGTCATATATATGTTTTCTTCTCACCTCGTATAATATGTTACCACCGAGGAGTACGAGCCTACCCAAAATATGTTAAGGCAATTAGACCTTATACTCTACGCTGTCCCAGTTTAAAGTGGTTGACTACATAGGTACCATCTTTTGAATTTCTTCGCATATGCAGATTGGTCCACAATGTTTTCATTCACTGTAGGAACGTTGGATAAATGTATATATGAAATTCGAAAAAAGAAAAACACATTGGTTCATGGAAGATCAACCCCGGACTCTTCGAATCATCCGATTAGTAAACCAGTGCCGAAACCCAAGCGCTAGGGTTGACGCCCTGTTATTGTAGCGATGAGCGCCGACGATACATATACATACCTATTATTAAATATTACATTAATGTCTTATTCGTGTATTTTTAATTTGATTACATATTTGTTTCGCATTAAATAGTGTGAAAGACTTAAACATTGAAAGATAAATATTTAAACTTCGAAAACACTTTTTAACCTTTTTGTTTTAATTTTTTTTTTCTTTTGCGGCTGTTACTAAGTTTGCACGGACACACAAATCTTACACTTATCCAAATTTTTCGTAATTTGTTTTTTTTTTATAATTGTAAATGAAAATAAAATAATTATTCGTTTATTCTTTGCAAAGTCGAATCCAATAATTAAATAGTTATTTAAATTAGTATCGGTTTTAAGTCAATATAAGTTAGTTTTCATTATAATAGTTACACGAAGTAATACTGTTTGTGACCTGTGTTATGTGCATAAGTGATGTAACTGTCACAATTAAAATTTGTTTTAATGTATAATTATTTTTGTGTGTTAGATAAAATCCGAATAACACATTAAAACTTTCGAAAACAGTTGATGGCATTAACAATATCTCATCTTTTTAGGCACTACTCACCAGGGGGATAGTAAGTTCATGGGGCAGGGTGTTCAGTGTGTAGCAATGTCAGCATGTGCTTCCGCGTATTCGGTTATTCGTCATCGAAGCGTTTTTACTACCGCGGATATAGACTTAATTTTAAATAGTGGAGATTCTTTATACATGAGAGTAAAATCGCAAATTTCGCGCAGTAGACATATAACTTCCGGGTTCATGCTTTCACCTGACGAATTGCCTAACGAATTTGAGCTAGGGAATTATTTGATCAAAATATCTTCAATGAATGACAACTGGGTAGCTAACGGCACGTTCCCCGCATCCGAACATGATCAGACAAAATTTAGTGAATTACAAATGATACTAGAGCGACAATTTGATCAAACCCTCGGAGCCCACGAGGACAGTAGGGATAGTTATCTTTTTACTGGGCTAAATTATACAGTTTCATTTTGGAGACACGCTTCAAAATATTATTTATTTAACAGTCATGGTGTCGACGAAAAAAACGCGCGAATTGGTAGGCCCCTAACGTCGCGTTTGTTTCGTTGCAATAATTTAGAGTCACTCGTTCGGTTACTTCTCACCACCGCCGGTCATTTTGATGGTTCCGCCGAATATTCAATTCATAAATTACATGTCGAAACTTATTCAACAAATAATTATGACCCTAATTTAGATAAAAAATTCACCACACTAAAACCAGTAGTAATTTTGGAAAAAATGAGTTTCGACAACTTAGAATCGAAGAGAGGTCGACCCATGAAAATTAAAAGAGGTAAAAAAAGAGCGTGCTCCAGTGCAAGTCCCCCTAGGCGCGTCGCGATAAAAAATTACCAAACTGAAATAATTAATGCAGATCAAAAATTAAAAATGAAACCAGTTGTCATCATTGAACAAAATTCATTAGTAGATCACGCAATAGAAAAGTATCAGAAAAAAATTATCTCACATAGGGCGGCAGTCAAACTTTACGCGTTAAATAATCCACATGTTCATCGCGATGCGGTAAAACATTATAGTTCAAATAATCCTGATGTTAATCGCGACGCCGTAAAACGTTACACGTCAAATAATCCTGATGTTCATCGCGACGCCGTAAAACGTTATACGTCAAATAATCCTTATGTTCATCGCGACGCCGTAAAACGTTATACCGATAGAAATCCATCGATCCATAGAGAGTCTGTTAAGCGTTACGATACGGAAAATCCATCAGTAAACAGAGAAGCTGTACAAAAATATAATACGACTAATCGTAATGTAGAACCTATTTTGCGTCAATCGCTTTTGATTGGTCAAAGAGGCAAAGATGATTTGAACGCGGTTAAATTGTTTTGTCTAAAAACTTCTCTGTTTGCACGGGAGGCTCATGTGTGCGTTCATTGCCAGGCTCGGCTCTTCTTCGAAGAGAAAAACAGAATAAAATGGTGTTGTGGCGCCGGTGCCTACAATATTCAAAATTTCGATCCCTTGACGGAGGATTTTTATACTCATCCGTCATTCATTAAGTCTCCGCGTGCGTACAATAATTTGTTTGCTTTCAGCGCCTTGGGCGTTTCTCATGGTTATCAGCAACCATCGACCGGAATCGCGTTCCTTAAAATTCAAGGTCGTGTATACCACCGCGTTTTCGATCTCGCCTACACGGATACTACCAATCCGATTGGTTTATACATTCACGACAGTAGTGAACGCGAAAGATTAGCATCCGGTCAACGTTTAGACATTCAAGTAGTTCAGTCTATTAATTATTTTTTGCATAATGTAAATCCGTATATTGAAGTTTTTAAACGCCTCAGTCAAGAGACATCTGACGAGGCTCATTTGATTTTCGAACGCACGTCTCGCCGAACCCACGGTAATATTTTAGGTGACGTACCTATTGGGACCGAAGTAGCTGCTATATTAAGTACCGAAAGCGAACGTTATATTCCAAAATGTATTGCCATTTGGAAAAAAGGCGGCAAAAAGCCGCATACAGTGGATATACTAAATCCACTGTATGAAAGTTTTCAATATCCTTTGTTATATCCTCAAGGAAACTCGGGATGGTTTCCAAATATTTTAGATAAAAAAGGAGTTAAATTAACGCAAAATAAATACGTTCGTTGTCTATTGCTTTCGGAACCTCGATTTTCTGAAATAGGTCGTCTTTCCGAGGAGTGGACTATTGATATGTTCAATAGAATATCAGAGGAAAGACTTAAATTTATTTATAGTTTACAAAATAGAACTTCAAATTCCGCACTTAGGGCAGGTCCACTCCAAGAAATCGAGGATAGTGTAGAAGTTTCGCGACAAATTGCTGAAGATGAGACTATTCAAGGGAGGGCGGCATTGTGCCCGGGCGAGTTTACTTGCCAAGTACATACACAGGGGGACCACGATACATGAAATGTAAATATATGGATGCAATTGCGTTAGTTAATAGATTAGGGCCTCCATCATATTTTCTCACGATGACGTGCAATCCCAAATGGCCAGAAATAGTACAGTCCACTCCCACCGGTCAGAGAGCTCATCCTCTTATTTGTGCTAGAGTTTTTAATTTAAAACTAGGTCAGCTCTTAAGAGATCTTAGATCAGGTTCTTGGTTTGGCAAATGCATGTATATAATGCATGTCATTGAATTCCAAAAACGTGGACTGCCCCACGCCCATATTTGCTTTAGAGTAGAAGGTGGTGGTCCCGTACAAAACATAGATATAGATAAATTCGTAAGAGCTGACATACCTGACGACTCCGAAGCGGGCGGCAGGTTAAAAAAGGCCGTGCTTGATCACATGATCCACGGCCCCTGTGGTCCCTCGCATAGGGTAGATCTCCCATGTTGGGATCAGGAGAAAAAAAAATGTTTAAAGTTTTTCCCTAAACGGGATACGTCTACCACATATATAGATAATAGAGGTTTCACGCATCATAAGCGCAACTCCGAAAATCTGGCCACAATAAAGTACAGGGGTAGGGATGTCATTATTAGCGATTTATGGGTTGTTCCGTACAATGCCGCCTTGCTCTTGAAATATGATTGTCACATTAATTTATTAGTATATTCGGCCCGTGCCATTGTAAAATATTTGTTTAAATATATGACAAAAGGTCCCGATCAGTCACGTGTCACAATACTGACTGATGCTGAGCGTAATAATGAAATAGAATCGTACGTCACCAAACGTTACCTAGGGTCCTGCGAGGCGACATGGCGCATTCTTGAGTTTGACATAACCGCGCGCGAACCAAATGTCAAACAGCTCGGTGTCCACCTTGAAGGTCAGCAATCGATATTTTTCAAAGCCGGCAATGAATCCGCAGCTACACATGGCGCCTCCTCGGATTTATTGATTTATTTCGGTCGTCCTCAAACTGAGGAGTTTGATAATTTAACATATTTAGATTTTTACGAACAGTATATTGTTCATACAAAGCGTCCCACGTCCCAAAAAGTCCAAATCTTTAGCCTACCAAATAATAAATTTTTAACACGCCGACAGGGGGAATTAGTTTCGCGATTGTTCTGGGTCGGTCCCAATCGAGGTGAACAATTTTATTTACGTCTTCTTTTAGGCTCGTATCCGTGTCGCGGTTATAAGGACCTTTACGCGCTCGGTGGTCCAGAATGTAATACTTTTCAGGAAGCTGCAAAGGCCGTCGGTATCGCGAACGATGAATCCGAATACGAATTAGCTATGGAGGAAGCCTCCACTTTTCTAAGTGGAGCTCGGTTGCGTAGTTTCTTTGTTCTTTTGGCCGTTAACGGCATCCGTGTAGTGTCGATATGGGAAAAATATAAATCAAAACTGAGCGTAGACATTAGACAGAATTTGCCAGATGACGACGAGTCCAAATCATACGATCTTGCTCTCATTCAAATCGATAGGTTGCTTCGTAAACATGGGACGTCTGCGGTTGAACAGGGTCTGCCAGCGGTCGCCGATAATACCACAGAGTTAGGTCGCGAGCGCATTGAGCACAATGCCAGTCAGCTAAAACTGTTCGTTGACAATTGGTTACCCCAATTATCAAACGAACAAAGAGCCGTATTCGATTATGTCGACAGTCTTTTGAGTAATGACAGTTTCCGCGATTGCAATGATAGGGCATTTTTTATCGATGGTCCTGCCGGAACAGGTAAAACATTACTCTTAAACGTAATAACTGCACACGTACGCGCAAATTTAAATGGCATCGTTCTGTGTACAGCCAGCTCCGGTATAGCGGCTCAAAACTACGTCGGAGGAACCACCGCGCATAGCTTATTCCGTTTTCCGTTAGACCCAGTCGACGATCTGGGATATTGGAACATCACAAATGGTTCTCAGCGGGCGGATCTCATTTATAACGCCAGTGTTATAATTTACGATGAGGCGCCCATGGCCCACAAATTTCTAATCCATTTATTGGATCGTTCCCTTAGAGACCTTATGCACTGTGACAACATATTTGGTGGTAAAATCTTAATATTTGCTGGTGATTTCCGTCAGATACCACCCGTAGTTGTTAACGCGAGAACAGATTTAGACGTAGTTAATTGCTCAGTAAAAATCATCAGCACTTTGGCAGAAATTAAAATCTTTCCGTCTGAACACCACCCAACGGTGCAAAGACGACCCTCTGTATTCAGAGTTTTTATTAAAGTTGGGCTCTAATTTATTAGAAGTACATCCCCATAAAATTGGTAGTACAACACAAACTTAGTAGATTTATCTTTTATATCGGTAGTTACAGAATTACACGATTTAGTCGATTTTGTTTTCCCAATGTGGTCATTGACGAACCAGACGTTTGCGCCCATCGTGCAATCTTGACTACACATAACGTAAATGTTCGCGAAGTCAATTCCCTCATATTAGATCGTCTCGAGGAGGAATTGTTGCATTTTTATTCCGTTGATGAAGTTGTCACAGATAATGTAGACGAAATATTTTTAGGCGCGGATTCTTTGAACAAATTTCACAAGGTGTTCCACCCCATGATCTGACACTGAAGGTCGGATGCGTGTGCATGATTATCCGTAATCTTAGCTTTTCGGACAAATTAGTTAACGGGACACAAAAGTTATCGTTGTCAAAACATCGCCGCGTTTAATAACCGTTCGCAGGCCCGGCGAGAATGATGTCTATTTCATTCCTCGCATAATTTTCAAAGCCCCAATAGAACCAAAAAGCCCTATTGAAATGACTCGTCGTCAGTTTCCATTACAAGTTGCCTATGCCATGACTATACAAAAGTCAGGGCCAGACCATCAGTCGAGTAGGCGTGGATTTACGCTCTGATGTTTTTAGTCATGGCCAATTATATGTCGCTCTAGGTCGCGTTACCGAAAACCGAAATATCAAAATTCTCATTAGTAAAGAAAAATAATAAATAATAAACCTTTTGCTAATAATGTAGTCTTTCCGCAATTGTTGTAGAGCAGCTTTCCTGACGCGTTTCAACTTTTTTTTTTACATTGTTCACCTCATAGGACGAATTCGTAAGGCAAAAGTTTATGTATGTGTATTTTATTTATCTAACCCTGGATACGCCCCCTTTGATTTTCTTTATGTTTCGTTTTGATTAATTTTTTGATAAATTTTTTGTTAAATATTTTTCTCATACCGCGGGGCAAATTTATTAAAAATTTGAAATTTTAATAGAGAAATGCTTATTAGCCTACTACGGATTCAATAAAAGTTTCCTCTAGATGTATTTTCGAATTGTGTGTGATGGGTTTTCAGTTATGGATGGGGTTGCAAGATTATTGTCACTGAGAAAGCAGCGTGTCGCTCTGTCATATCGTCATGTTACTTTCGCAGTGATAATGGTCTTCAGCTTCATAACTGGGAACAGCCACTGCTTTTCGAAAATGCATGGAAGAAAGGTTTATTGAAACCTGGTTAATAATCATTTTTCCTAATTAAAATTGAAAAATTATTATCCCAATGTTACTTGATCTTATCGTGTACAATATTAAATAGCCGTGCTTGATGTTGCTGCACAGTAGTTAGTGTAGTTAGTGACATTATATTTATGCTCATCTTCATTCATCTCATTTCATTCATTTAATCACCAAATGGGGGCGGCGCTACAACAATCGTTCGTAATCATTTTTTTTTTCTTACTAGAAATATCGTATTATTATGTAGTATATATATATATTTAGTATATTATTGATTCATATACATTCCATGTAGTTAGTATATGTAGTTAGTTGGGGAGCATAAGGAAATATAAAAATAATTATATATTTCTAATAACTAAATTAATTATGTCACGAAGCTGTCATGAGAGGTTATTTTTATATTTCCAATTGCCAACCTCACCTGCTCGTGGTGCTCCCTGCTTTTACTAACGAGGCGCTGGCATATATCTTAATCTTTTTTAATTTAAATTATTGCTTATAGATACAATACAATACAATTGCGGGGCTGCAACTAGAGAATGTAAAGATCGCATTATTTGGTCTGTACTAACTAAAATTCTTTCTGCTGGCGAGTACATTACAGCATTTCAAACAGGGTGCCTGTTTCAGTTTATTTAATATTAACACCAATAAAAATCACCAATGCAATTTTTCCTAAAATGCGCTTTCAAAAGTCGCATCACAATTTAATTAATTAATTAATTATTTATAAGTCTACATGTAAATTTACAGTTTTAAAGAATAGTAGACCTACTTATTAAAAGGCTTCCAAAAATCCTTTAATTTAAGTAATTATATACAAATCCAATATCAATGACTTTTCCATTTGTAAATATTGGTATCCCGACTATTCTTATTTTATACTAACAATCTTTTTATTATTTTCCAGATTACGACACATACAGTCATATAACTTATATGCGACCGTCCCCAATGAAGAGCACAAGTGCGCTATGCCCTATTATTATATATGTTAGGACCTCAATCAATCAGGTCCAGTGGGGAATTATAGATTTCAAATATACATTTCAATTTCTTTACGTGTGTCCGCAGGTGTCTTCTCAATAATTTCTTTCACTATACAAGCGCTGGATAAATATACACAGCAAATTACTGGATCGACCCCAACCATCCCTATTTGAAAACCAATGCAGAAAATAAATAGTATTATGCAGACACAGATAAGATAGGTGATATTTATAAAAGAAGCTACAAATTAAAGAAAATGCAGTTATTAATAATTATAAGTTAAGTATAAAACATTTATAATATAACCAGATGGGTAAAAATTGATATATATATTTCTCTTTAGAACATAGGGGGGGTCTCCCTTGAAAAATCTCCAGATCAATCGGTTCTATGTTACTGAAATCCAGTTTCTGCTATCGTCACCAAATCAGCGGTTCACTTTGTTGCAGAGCTGGATCTTTACTATATTCGATATAATAAAATAAGTGAACTTACTAACTAAATATATATGTTGCAAGATATAAAATTTTACCTTAAACCTATATTTCAACAATTGCTAATACAGAAATGCAAATCTACTTTATATATCTGAAAAATCTATATCCAATAATGTTATGCGT
This sequence comes from Scirpophaga incertulas, assembly GCA_036419045.1. Lineage (NCBI taxonomy): Eukaryota > Metazoa > Arthropoda > Insecta > Lepidoptera > Crambidae > Scirpophaga > Scirpophaga incertulas. The sequence goes on from JAYEAL010000742.1 coordinate 15,497, forward strand.
TAAAGTTATTCAAATATATTCTCAAAGCATACATATTAGTATACATTTTTATTATTAGAATTAATTTGTTTGTATTTTTCAGGTTATAACAGAATATATTCAAAATAACGAGGAAAATTTATATATCCCTTTGAGGCTATAGCATTCTTCATATGCACAAATTAACCATAAAAAGAAAAAAATCGGGAACACATTATACAGGTACGAGAATTTACACAATTAATTATTTGCATTATAATTGCTATTTTTTATATATTGTTATGTATATAATTTAATATGTATAAAAAAATTAACACGTGATGCTGTGCGTGCGCATTACGAAAACCATTATAAGAATTGTGTTAAGTTCAACATGTAAAGTTTGATGTGTTGTTGCGTATTACAGGATCTCTTTTTTAATGCGAACTAAAAATCCTAATCAACTGAACATTAATTATTAACTACAAACGCTTAATATTCATAACATTGATTGGATTCCAAGCTTTTCTTTATTGTTGCTTTTAATGACAATAACCATTTTTTTAAATTATATTTATAAGTCGGTTTGTTAACTTCAACTAATACACAAATATACATGTCAATACTTATTTACATTTGATATAGTAAATGTTATTTCTATGTGTAATACCAATGCATAACAAATATATATTATTTCACTATTGAACATTGTTTCACAATTCACTAAAAAAACAATAATTTCATCATAGGTAGAAATTGTTTTTAAAGGCGTGACCCATACGCCAACATGTAGGGAGATCGTTTCAGAGAATATAACGAGATTATTTTTGTTAACATTTCATATAATTCCAGATAAATAAAGACTGGAATAAATAATATATAAGAAATAACTAAACTTTCATGCCGAAGACCTACGACACAAGTTATAATTTGAATGAAATAAACTGCTGCCGCCACCACTACTAACGCTGCCGGACCAAGACATCAAAATCGAAGTAATAATTATTCTGTATTATTTTTTTTATACTCTGTTTAAATATATACAATTATAAAAACCTTATTTAAAATTACAACTATTAAATAGAAGTTGTACATAAATATTAAAAGAATATATTTATTTTATAAAAATTATATAATTTGCTGTTTTGGCTGTATAAGCGTGACACCTTAGTGTTTCGCGCACAAAGCAGTCGATGAAAAAAAAACGCGCCATTCATTTTTCAATTTTCAGTACTTTTTTGCAAGTAGATATTTTGCATTGTTTCTTTTGTTAGGATTTTTATATCAAAAATGTCATCAAGCGATGAAATTGATTGTACGAATGAAATAATAACGAATATTTCAGAAATGACTGGCGGTGAAGGTGGAAATCCAACATATAATTTTTATAATTGTACTTTCACAAATTGTCAAATAATTTTTTATTGACCTATAAAGTTTGTATTAATTACTCGCAATGGTATTGAAAAACGTCGTATAACACTCGTAAGCAGTTAAAAATTACATTCTCGGCGGAATATTAAGCACTCGCCGAATTCGCGTTCAATGTCAGCCTCGAAAGTGATTTTCAACATTACTCACTTGTATTATTATAATATACTATTATTCTAACACTGTTGCTTGTAATTGTTATATAACTCTATAGAGATGATTTGGCCAACTACCAATTAAGAAAATGCCTATTACATTTATTCACATTACGCACAGTTCGGCAATGAAAACTTAACAGTTTAAACTTAAGAGAATTTTCCCAAATTTTTTTATAAGATAAAATAGCAACCAACGCGAATTTTATTTAAAGAATTTTTGTAAAATATGTTGTTTAACGTTCACAAACAATTTTTTTAAAGGCTGTATGGCTGAATTAGGAAATAAGTATATTAATAACTAAAATGCTCGAAAGACATTGAAAATTACTAAAATAAAAATTAAGTACTAACCTACAGTTGAATGTCTAATATAAGTATCTTGAACTTAAAATTTGTATGGGCAAAGTTATCACCACCATGCTCCACCCAATTAGATCAAACTTATTAACAAGTATTGTGCCTTTAATATGTTTAACATAGTTAATGTGTTTTCCTGACATATAACATTGCAAACATTTATTGGTGCATTTTGAAATAATATGATTAACATCTATATATTTTTGCAGGTCCTGATGCTGCTCCTGATGCATAATATAATGAAGATATTGAAGATTCGATTAATTAAGAGTTTCAAAAAAGAATTGTTTTGTATTTAGTATATTAATCATTTTGTATATTGTAAATAATAATTATTAAATGTTTTTATTAACAAATAGCGTCAAAGATTTATATATTTTTTTTAATTGGTACCATATACGTATTTTAAAGGACACTTATAACATTTAAAAAGTGAGCATATAGAAATTAACATAACAATCAATCATAATATTGTACATACTATCATACTGCAATGTTTAAAATAAATAAAGGACACTAATTTATCTGACAAATGTGTTATTTTTGACTGCAGTGTGTGTTCAATACGTTGGTACATAAATTGTTTCTCTATGTTTTTCTTTATTGTAAGAGCATTGGATGAATGTAAAAATATCTCAATTAAAAAATAGTGATGAGACAAGTACTGAACCATCCATGTGTCAATAATACATTTTATTAAATAAATAAACTCGTCGATGCTGTTTCACCGTTTGCCTGGCTAACATCATTTCTTTCAAAATGGTTAAAACTAATCCGTAGATTTATTTTAAATATTTGTAAGTTCTATGAATAAAAGTATAAGTCATAAGTAGTATACCTAAGTAAAAGTCGGCGTCAGCATTTTGTCTTAACTCATTATTTCGGTGCAATAATGAGTTAAGTTGATGTTTGCAACAAGGCATTGTCATTAGCAAGCGTTTATCAAGTATTTTGTGTATTATCAAGGGTACGAAATAAATATACACTCTTCATCAAAAAAAATCGAAACACCTTGCAAGTTTACGTTTTGTAGGATTATCAGAATGTGTACATTTAGGAATACATGTTAATGTCGTTTATAGTGAGTAATATGAGCTTATCAAATCTAATGTTAATGGTTCTAATTTAAATGAATTTTTCATAGGTTTCGTATTTTGTTAAATGAGTCATTTTTATTCCGTATGGAGTATAAAGGAAATGGATAAAACAACACACGAATGAAAAAAAGCTAAAAAACGTTTATTTAATAACTTGTATTCCCTCCCCGAGCTCTAATTACTGCTTCCATACGGTTCTTCATCGATCGGATGAGAGTCACGATCACATGCTGTGGTATATTGTCCCATTCCTCTTGGATTGCATCTTGCAGCTGGCTAAGTGTTTCTGGGGCAGGATCTCTTGCTCGAATTCGTCTCTTTAATTCATCCCACAGATGTTCAATGGGATTCATGTCCGGGCTTCTTGCTGGCCATTCCATAATAGAGATTTAAGATAATCTCGTACGACGCCCGCGGTGTGAGCCCTAGCATTGTCGTGCATGAATATGAAGCCGTTGCCAATAAAATGTGCATAGAGCATCACATGAGGCTCGAGACACTCTTCGACGTACCGATGACAGTTTAGTGCAGGCAGACGTGGCCCAGACACAAAAGCAAGCTCTGTCTTACCGTCGGCGCTGATTCCTCCCCAAACTGTCCACGAACCGCCACCATAGCTGACCTTTTCTTCAATGCAGCATTCTGCATAGCGTTCTCCGTCTCTTCTGTAGACCTTGTTCCTTCCGTCGTTACCATACAGCATAATTTTACACTCATCAGAAAAGAGAACTTTGCTCCACTGTAGGTATGACCAATTTAGGTGCTCACGTGCAAAGTTAAGGCGCCGCTCTTCGATGGTCTGCAGTTAATTTCGGCCCATTTGCTGGCTTATGCGGTACCAGTCCACGATCCTTCAACCTTCTTCTAATTGTAGAGTCACTTACAGCCACCCTTCGTACAACACGAAGCCGCTGCTGCAGTTGAAAAGCGTTAAGGCGTCGATTTCTTAAAGAAGTTGTTACAATAAATCGATCATCTCGCTCAGAAGTGACCCGATTCCTGCCAGATCCTGAACGGCGCGTGAACAAACCAGTCTCCCGATAACGTTTATAGACTCTATGAACAGATGACAGGCTTAGATGCAGTCTTGCAGCCACAACACGCTGACTAAGGCCAGAATCCAGCAATGCCACAACTTGGGCGGCTTCTGTGGGCGAAGTATCCATACGTTTTAGAAAAATAACCTTTTTTCAGACGTCCCAAAGTCACAGTATTGAAATAAAAAACAAAAAGTTTAAGGATAGGCGCCAATTTTTAGTTTTTAAACGCTAAATGTACTCCAACCCTAAACACACATTTGTCTCAAAACAGTGATTCATTTCGTTTATAAGATAAACAAATGAAATTCTAATTTTGAATTTAGAATTTTCGCTTATTACTGTAATGGCCAAACTGCCAGCTATACATTTATTTTTTTTTTTTCATCGTATGAATTCTTTTTTGTGTTAAATTCGGACAGAAACAATGAAAACGGAAGTGTTTCGATTTTTTTGATGAGAAGTGTATTTTTTACATCAACAAGGATTATTTATTTATTTAGAATATCAAGATAGTTCGTGTAGCATGCTCAAGACGCGAACAATATGAAAACAGTTTCACAAGAAGTATATATTCTCTTTGTATTTTTAACATTTTATCTGCTGTGCTCATATTGTTTTACTGTAAACAGGTTCTTTTCATATAGCTTTCCTTAAAAATAATGTTAATTTGTCAAATAATTTTACTAACGATTCTGTCATTTCACAATTCGTGTTTTTAAAATGGCATTGCTGTGTTTGAATGAAATTTAATTTTTATCAGATAGAATTTAACACGAATATGTTTTCTATATTAAATATTGATCTAGGTACATAGTAGATGGTAGAACAAATAGAACATGCAATAAAACCAAAAACCTTATTAACAAGACAATGTTTTTATTAATTTAATATTAAGCGTAAACGAAATCACATTCAGTTTTAAAACCTACATATATAAAAAAATACCCATTCACTTCAGTCACAAATCAATGCGGTGCTTACAAATATATTGTTAATTTATATGTTTAAAAAATAGTTAAAAATTACGAAGCAATTGTTGAAGATCAATCAGACACTTCAAAATAAAAACAAATAGCGTTTAATAAGACTCACATACATACATAAATGCTTTTGAAAATAAAAATTACAAGTTAGAAGGAATATTTTCTCCATGCATACAGGCAATAGCCATTTAATCAATTGTTATGTATATTTGCATTTTGGTAGAAAACTTATATCCAACTAGATACAAAAACGTTACAATACTAAACATGTCCAGAAACAAAGAAGTCGTCGTATGTACTTAATTATTAAAATAGATATTTTACCTTGCAATAGTTAATTTTAATTTCTTTACTAAAATGGTCTAATACTGCCATCTAGCAACAAAAATTTGAAATAAGAGATTTCGGTATCGGAAAATATTGCCATCTTGCGAAGGATTAACAAAGTTTTTATTAAACTTTAATTAAGCACGCTTTGTAAATAAAGAACTATTAATTTAGGTAATACGAGATAACAGAGCAAATGTGAATGATATCTAGACCTGTGCCATTTCTTCAAGATTAATTTGATCATACTTCATCATAATAAACATGTTTGCAAAGTAAATGAGGTCACAATGTATACTTTACTTTCTAAGAATTTCATTAGCCACTGTTCACAAGTCTTTCTTCTTTATAATATGCTTTCTGAAGCACTTTGTTGCCAGTATATGACGAACATTTTACATCAAGCTGTCAGTTTTACAGTCAAATTTTAAAACAAAAGTTTTACCCCGATTCGCAATCAAACCACTATTTGTTTTCTAAAAAAAGGGGTAGACAACATCTCACGCGACCGCAAAGTCTAAATCTGTGACAAAAAAGAAGAAGACATTTTTCCTCAAATTTTGTTTTTCAATTAATGCTTCATGGGTATCAAATGAAAGGGCTTGACCAGTAGAACACGACGCCATATGTGATGTTTCAAAAATTTCAATATGGCCGCCGATCCAACATGGCGACTGACATTTTTTTGCGCTTTTCACTCTATGGGTATCAAATGAAAGGATTTTAAGAGTAGAACGGAACCAAATGTGATTTATAGTAAAATGACAAATTCTTTTTTTTTTTTTACTTATCTCGATATGCTTTTGTGCCGTTTTGCAACTGTACATGATTTTATTTTAAATACGCATTGTGAGCAACGCCACCGCGAGGTGCGTGCACCTCGCGGCACTGACGCGACCACCAGCGCCATGAGTTTTTCAGTGTGTTTACAACTGCACGCGGTTTTTCAGTTTGTTTTGACTTAAATGGAGACAAATTTTTAACAATTTTTGACTGACTGCCAATTTTTTTTTTCAGTAGTGGAAAAGACCACACCACCGCGAGGTGCGTGCACCTCGCGGCACACACGCGACCACAAACCCTATGACTTCTTTAGTGTATTTTCAAACGTAGACAATTTTGTATACAAGTTACTTCTTTTTGACAAAAAAAAAGACTTTTTTCACCAATTTTCGACAGACCGCCAATTTTTTTTTACAATAGTGAGACAGACCACACCACCGCGAGGTGCACGCACCTCGCGGCACTTACGCGACCACACTCTCCGTGAGCTTCTTAGTGTTTTTGCAACCGTACGCGGTTTTGTAGTTTCATGTGACATAAGTGAAGAGCAATTTTTCCCCAATTTTCGACCGACTACCAATATTTTTTTAATTGGTGGAATAGATCACACCACCGCGAGGTGCGCGCACCTCGCGGCACTCACGCGACCACAAACGCCATGACATTCTTAGTGTATTTTCAAACGTAGACAATTTTGTATACAAGTTACTTCTTTTTGACAAAAAAGAAGACTTTTTTCACCAATTTTCGACCGACCGCCAATTTTTTTTTTCAGTAGTGGTATAGACCACACCACCGCGAGGTCTCACTTCGCGACACTCACGCGACCACACTTGCAGTGAGCTTCTTAGTGTATTTTAAACTGCACGCGGTTTTTCAGTTTGTTTTGACTTAAATGGAGTCAAATTTTCACCAATTTTTGCCCGACGGCCAAATTTTTTTTCAGTAGTGGAATAGATCCACTCCACCGCGAGTGCGCGCACCTCGCGGCACTCACGCGACCACAAACACCGTGAGCTTCTTAGTGTATTTACGACCGTACACAGTTTTTACTTATTTGATTTTTGTGACAAAAAGACGACATTTTCACACCAATTTTGACAGACCACCCTTTCCTTCAAAAAACAGTCAGGATTGACCACCCCACCGCGG
>JAYEAL010000777.1:0-13017 GCA_036419045.1 Scirpophaga incertulas
GGATCTATTTCGTCAGTCTTATATTAGACTCCTTCTCTTTTGTAGCAGAGCTCGTCTCAACAGCCGAATACAATCTTTTCAATTATTTAAATTAGAACAGTGAATAGTTATCGATCACAGCTATTGATCCAAAACCAAATAATATCCGCTAATCACTGCCACAGACTAGTGTGTATCTTTTTTTTTTTTTAATTAAGTTTTTTAATTTTTTAGTTAGGCAAAGGACACAATCTATGCTAGCCCGAGCAATCTAGCCTGACTATGTTAATCTGTAGAAGGATTATATTCTTTATTAGTCCTCACAGCTAGGTCTAGTTTTACCGACTCAATTGCCACAGACAAACATTTGCCTGAGGAATAATAAAAATAAGGTTAAAACGACTACACTTATGATGATCAATTGCGATTTAACTTTTCATTGACATAAGACTATTCTTTTAAACTACTAATTGTGACATTATAATATTTTAATATTTTTTAGGGGGAGTGTGTGGGATTACTGATTAAAATACTATCTTTGTAGACGACGCTTGGCTAGACTTGGTTGCCCAATTTGCGCCATAGATAATGGTGTTAGGATCATGATTAGCGGTCCACTCTATGGAACTGTCCATGTCATCTATTAAAATTGTCAATGTCAAAGTAACAATTCGACGTAAACATTCCATATGAATAAAAAATGTCTTTAATAGTACTTAAAATCAGTGAGAAAAAACAGTGTTACAACGGTCCACATAGACCATCTCGGTCCCTTCGTGAAATCCAAACGCGGAAATACTCACCTATTAGTAATTGTAGAGCATTCACAAAGTTTATCTTTGTAAAACCGGTACGAAATACGAACACTCAGAATTCCATACGCGCACGGGAAGAGGTGTTTTTCACGTTCAGATTCCCTGATCGTATCATTAGTGACGCGGGCCATGCTTCACATCCCATGCGTTTAAAAGATTTTGTTTGAGTAAGGGCATCAAACATGTTTTTGAATGCGGTGTCTTGCCCACGCTCTAATGGTCAAGTTGAGCGATATAACCGTTCAATATTGGCCTCTTTAACTGCTCTAAACTTAAATGATGATGAAAAGTCATGGGACGAGAAAATTGACACGGTACAGTGGGGCTTAAACAACACCAAACAAAAGACCACTGGGAGGACCCCTGCGGAAGTAATGTTTGGAACTTCCATGAATGCATGAAAAATCAATCCAAATTTAATGAAATTAGGCGTAACACATGTGAGGATAATAATGTTATAACGATGAGGCAGGACGTTAGGGATAGAATACAGCAGGAGCAAATAAAACAGAAGGAAAACTACGATAAAAATAGGGGCCAGCTCGCTCGTACCAGGAAGGCGATTTAGTAAAAATCACGAAAGTAGCTTTCAGTAATGAAGGTAAAAGCACGAAGCTTTTACCATCATTACATAGGTCCGTATAGAGTTATTTAGGGTATTAGGAAATGACCGATATAAGCTGGCGTCCGTAAACGACTAACGGGTACCAAAAGGAAACGCAAACGACCGTTGCGGCTGAGCCGAATGTGCCCTGGGTTCATCTGGCTGCTCTTGAGGTTCATAGTGATTCAAATGATGAAATTATAAATGATTCTGCTTCTGAAATCGATGATATAATAATTTATTCTTCTGAGAAGTTGTAAATTGGTCCAAGTTGTACATGTACACGAAGAATTATGTATTATTGCTATAATTATTATGGAAATAAAAAATTGATAATGACAGCTGGAGACCGTTAAATTTTCGAATGGATAAGCAATACCCTTTTTATGTTAATAATTGTTATTTATAATATTGATTGCGGTACAGCTCCTGCTAGAATTGGATGGGTTAGCAGGAACTGATATACGTTTGCGAGAATTGGATGGGTTCGCAAATGTTTGGGTTAATTTTGTCGTAAGAATTGGATGGGTTACGACAGATAAACTTATGCCTTAAATTTAACCTTACTAGAATGGATGGTTAGTAAGGATTGAATTTATGGCGTTACCCAGCAGTCCCTGCTAGAATGGATGGGTTAGCAGGAACTGGGAGGTTTACTGAATTTTTGTGTTGAAAGTGTTTAATGCCTTACTAGAATTGGATGGGTTTACGACAGATAAACTTATGCCTTAAATTTAACCTTACTAGAATGGATGGGTTAGTAAGGATTGAATTTATGGCGTTACCAGCAGCAGTCCCTGCTAGAATGGATGGGTTAGCAGGAACTGGAGAGTTTACTGAATTTTTGTGTTGAAAGTGTTTAATGCCTTACTAGAATTGGATGGGTTTACGACAGATAAACTTATGCCTTAAATTTAACCTTACTAGAATGGATGGGTTAGTAAGGATTGAATTTATGGCGTTACCCAGCAGTCCCTGCTAGAATGGATGGGTTAGCAGGAACTGGGAGAGTTTACTGAATTTTTGTGTTGAAAGTGTTTAATGCAAATTACGAGAGTTATAAAGAGTTGCAAAATGCTACTCGTGTTCTCAATGTATGCCTATTATATGAATTTACATGAATTTACACATATTTTTGGTTTAGAAAAAAAAAATATTGTTTATAGGAAACATAGTTTATAATATGGAGGACTTTGAAAATATTGTTTATTTACCAAAACTTTCTGCTCAATTAATTACTGTATTACCTAACTAATGTAGTAACAAATGATTTTTTTTTTTTCCTCTTTTTCTTCTCTCTTTACTATGATAATTGTACATAGTTCTTATTGTTATGAATGCTCTTCCTGCCGAGTGGTAAGGTTTGTGCTCGTCTCCTGGTTGCGTGTATGAGGACATACACGAGGTCAGGATGGACGAGTGTAAGGTTCATTATTTGTATTTAAAATTGTTTATTCAAACTGGCAACACTGAAAGAATACGAACCGTGAGTTATAATGAGTGGCGAGGAAGGGCATCGACATCGGGCAGCGGAGCCGAGTGGTCGTGCTCTAGGAAAGTGTAGTAAGTGTTAAGTCTGTTGTGCGAAAATACAATTAAGTTAAAGAAATAAACGAGTATTAATTCAGATAACGGAGTTTTACTACAATTTTGACAATATTAAAGTTAAGTAAATATGCAAAAAGTGAGAAAGGGAAGCAGGTAGGTTTCGATCCTATGCTTCGAGCCACGTCCGATTTCTAGTCAGACGTTGGCCCCGCTGGGTTACAGCTGTTCTTGTTGTGGTACAGGATTAGCGCATACAATTCTTGAACACATGCAGAATTTGCAAGTCATCGCCTGCCGTATTCAGTGCGGTGTTTCATTCTTTAAAACGCAACAGTCGTGGCTGGCTTGTTCAGCATCTGACTTGAAATCAGATTACTAGCTTGAGAATGCAACAGATTCGAAACCTGTGGTCATCATAGGATTATTTTTTTTTTAAGATTTTGACAATATTAAAGTTAAGTAAATATGCAAAAAGTGAGAAAGGGAAGCAGGTAGGTTTCGATCCTATGCTTCGAGCCACGTCCGATTTCTAGTCAGACGTTGGCCCCGCTGGGTTACAGCTGTTCTTGTTGTGGTACAGGATTAGCGCATACAATTCTTGAACACATGCAGAATTTGCAAGTCATCGCCTGCCGTATTCAGTGCGGTGTTTCATTCTTTAAAACGCAACAGTCGTGGCTGGCTTGTTCAGCATCTGACTTGAAATCAGATTACTAGCTTGAGAATGCAACAGATTCGAAACCTGTCGTCATCATAGGATTATTTTTTTTAAGATTTTGTCAATTTTAAAGTTAAGTAAATATGCAAAAAGTGAGAAAGGGAAGCAGGTAGGTTTCGATCCTATGCTTCGAGCCACGTCCGATTTCTAGTCAGACGTTGGCGCCGCTGGGTTACAGCTGTTCTTGTTGTGGTACAGGATTAGCGCATACAATTCTTGAACACATGCAGAATTTGCAAGTCATCGCCTGCCGTATTCAGTGCGGTGTTTCATTATTTAAAACGCAACAATCGTGGCTGGCTTGTTCAGCATCTGACTTGAAATCAGATTACTAGCTTGAGATCGCAACAGATTCGAAACCTGTCGTCATCATAGGATTATTATTTTTTTTAAGATTTTGACAATTTTAAAGTTAAGTAAATTTGCAAAAAGTGAGAAAGGGAAGCAGGTAGGTTTCGATCCTATGCTTCGAGCCACGTCCGATTTCTAGTCAGACGTTGGCGCCGCTGGGTTACAGCTGTTCTTGTTGTGGTACAGGATTAGCGCATACAATTCTTGAACACATGCAGAATTTGCAAGTCATCGCCTGCCGTATTCAGTGCGGTGTTTCATTCTTTAAAACGCAACAGTCGTGGCTGGCTTGTTCAGCATCTGACTTGAAATCAGATTACTAGCTTGAGAATGCAACAGATTCGAAACCTGTCGTCATCATAGGATTATTTTTTTTTTAAGATTTTGCAATTTTAAAGTTAAGTAAATTTGCAAAAAGTGAGAAAGGGAAGCAGGTAGGTTTCGATCCTATGCTTCGAGCCACGTCCGATTTCTAGTCAGACGTTGGCCCCGCTGGGTTACAGCTGTTCTTGTTGTGGTACAGGATTAGCGCATACAATTCTTGAACACATGCAGAATTTGCAAGTCATCGCCTGCCGTATTCAGTGCGGTGTTTCATTCTTTAAAACGCAACAGTCGTGGCTGGCTTGTTCAGCATCTGACTTGAAATCAGATTACTAGCTTGAGAATGCAACAGATTCGAAACCTGTCGTCATCATAGGATTATTATTTTTTTTAAGATTTTTACAATTTTAAAGTTATGTAATTTTGCAAAAAGCTAGAAAGGGAAGCAGGTAGGTTTCGATCCTATGCTTCGAGCCACGTCCGATTTCTAGTCAGACGTTGGCCCCGCTGGGTTACAGCTGTTCTTGTTGTGGTACAGGATTAGCGCATACAATTCTTGAACACATGCAGAATTTGCAAGTCATCGCCTGCCGTATTCAGTGCGGTGTTTCATTCTTTAAAACGCAACAGTCGTGGCTGGCTTGTTCAGCATCTGACTTGAAATCAGATTACTAGCTTGAGAATGCAACAGATTCGAAACCTGTCGTCATCATAGGATTATTTTTTTTTAAGATTTTGCAATTTTAAAGTTAAGTAAATTTGCAAAAAGTGAGAAAGGGAAGCAGGTAGGTTTCGATCCTATGCTTCGAGCCACGTCCGATTTCTAGTCAGACGTTGGCCCCGCTGGGTTACAGCTGTTCTTGTTGTGGTACAGGATTAGCGCATACAATTCTTGAACACATGCAGAATTTGCAAGTCATCGCCTGCCGTATTCAGTGCGGTGTTTCATTATTTAAAACGCAACAATCGTGGCTGGCTTGTTCAGCATCTGACTTGAAATCAGATTACTAGCTCTAGATCGCAACAGATTCGAAACCTGTCGTCATCATAGGATTATTTTTTTTTAAGATTTTGACAATTTTAAAGTTAAGTAAATATGCAAAAAGTGAGAAAGGGAAGCAGGTAGGTTTCGATCCTATGCTTCGAGCCACGTCCGATTTCTAGTCAGACGTTGGCGCCGCTGGGTTACAGCTGTTCTTGTTGTGGTACAGGATTAGCGCATACAATTCTTGAACACATGCAGAATTTGCAAGTCATCGCCTGCCGTATTCAGTGCGGTGTTTCATTATTTAAAACGCAACAGTCGTGGCTGGCTTGTTCAGCATCTGACTTGAAATCAGATTACTAGCTTGAGAATGCAACAGATTCGAAACCTGTCGTCATCATAGGATTTTTTTTTTTTTTAAGATTTTGACAATTTTAAAGTTAAGTAAATATGCAAAAAGTGAGAAAGGAAGCAGTTAGTGTTTCGATCCTATGCTCGGTCACGTCCGATTTCTAGTCAGACGTTGGCCCCGCTGGGTTACAGCTGTTCTTGTTGTGGTACAGGATTAGCGCATACAATTCTTAACACATGCAGAATTGCAAGTCATCGCCTGCCGTATTCAGTGCGGTGTTTCATTATTTAAAACGCAACAATCGTTGGCTGCTTGTTCAACATCTGACTTGAAATCAGATTACTTAGCTTGAGATGCAACAGATTCGAAACCTGTCGTCAACATAGGATTATTTTTTTTTTAAGATTTTGACAATTTTAAAGAATGTTAAGTTAAATATGCAAAAGTCGATAAAGGGAAAGCAGGAAGTTTCGATCCTATTGTTAAAAACTGTTTTTATTTTATTCCATGAAATTTGTCTATAGTTTTGGCGTAACGATGGAGACGCAATAACAGCTCGTCAAAAAATATGTTTGAATTTTAATAACGTTTTTTACTGTTTTTCAATAAATTTGTTAATTAATTGCTAGCGTTTTCATCAAGTGGCGACCGTGACTTAAAAATGGATGAATTAAAACGCGAACGCGCAAATTTACGCCGAATCTTCACAAGAAAAGTCAATCAAATTCATATGATGCTGGAATCCGAAAATATCGATGTTGATGGCATTGCTGCAGCCACAGAAGTAATGGAGCCACGAGTTGAGGCAATGTTTAATTTGGACCAGAAAATTTTTGATTATTTAGTGAAAAATGGCGCAGAAGAAAACGAGATTGATGACGAGTCCGATCAAAGCGACACATACCGGATCAAGTGGATTGCTGTAAAAAGGAAAGTAGACAGAGTTACCTATCAGCAAGACCCAAATTTCGTATGTAACAAAATAAACTCACCCAATAGCCTATTGACTGATTTTGAATCTGTAAGTAACTGTAGTAATAAGAAAGATCCCACTACATATAGACGTATTTTAAAGCTGCCAAAATTAGAATTGGTGAAGTTTGACGGTAACATTCGTAGTTGGATCGGATTCTGGGGGCATTTTCAAAAGATCCATAACGATTCTATCATTGATGACTACGACAAGTTTCAATACTTAGTGCAGTCAATGGAGGAAAACACATCTGCTCGGCATTTAGTAGAGAGTTTCCCGCCCTCAGCCGAAAACTACAAAAAGGCTATTGACCAGTTACGAGATCGCTTCGGAAGAGACAATATTTTAATTGATGTTTATATTCGTGATCTAGTAAATCTTGTCTTATCACAGGCTAAGAAGAGTCAACATTTGTCGCTGACAGCGTTGTACGACAAACTTACAACGCAACTTCGGGCATTAGAGACGTTGGGAGTGACGTCGGATAAGTGTGCCGCCATACTTCTACCAGTCATCGAGTCCGCTCTACCCGAGGAGACGTTGAAGGCCTATGAGAGGTACCGTTCCACAAGTTCAGATGGTGTAACAGATCCAGGTAAATTACTCACTCAATTATTAGCCTTTGTACAGAAGGAAGTAGAAAGTAATGAGCGAATATTTATAGCAAAAACATCTTTTAATAATGATTGTAGCTCTAACAACGAGTCAACTGCTTCTTGTTTATTGGCAGGCGATAATAAAGTTAGTACTCGTTTGTGTATATGGTGTGATAAGTCAACCCACTCTAGCGTTGAATGTTCTAAGCTACATAAATTAAATTATGAAGATAAAAAAGCAATATTAAAAAAGAAGAGGGGTTGCTCCATATGTCTTCGGATAGGACATCATGCTAAGGTATGCAAATTATTTGTCAAATGTCTAATTTGTTCGAGACGCCATAATGTGGTGATGTGTCCTGATTTGAATAAAGAAGACAAAAGGGAGGATATTAACACCGAACTTGTTAAACCTAATAGTAGTTCTGCCATGTCTACTACACAGGCCAATACTGTGACGATTCTGCAAACTCTAGTTGTCAATATAGTCGGTAAGAATAACGTGAAGACGCCTGTACGAGCTTTAATTGACACAGGGGCACAGCGGTCCTATATCATTGAACATCTGGCTAAGAAACTTGGATTACTATGTGAAGGTGAGCAATCATTAGTACATCAGGTTTTTGGTGGTATTGAGAAAAAATTACGTAAACATAATTTATATAGAATCTGCGTAGAAAACCTTGATGGGTCGTTTCAAATTAATATGTCGGTTTTAGATGAGCCTAAGATATGCGGTTCGATTCCGTCCATCAATCGGAAGTTGCAAAACAGACTTAAATCTATACATGTTCATGTAACAGATTGTGGTGACATTAGAGATATTGGACTACTAATAGGAGCAGACTTTGCTAGTTATATTGTAACGGATACATTTGTGCCGCTTGAAGACGGCCTAGTTGCCATAAAAACAAGATTAGGGTGGACGATACAGGGAAAAGATGCAGATACGTATTGTATGAATGTAAATACTAATGTAAATATGGTTTCAGCATTACTTTCAAAAACAGAAGTTAGTTTGACGGATTTATGGGACCTAGAAACTATTGGGATCCGTGATATGCCATCAAATGAAACTACGGAAGAGATACTGGAGAATTTTAGAAGAAATCTGTCAATAAATGATGAAGGCAGGTATGAAGTTTCATTACCATGGAAACATGACCAAAGCGTTTTGTTATCCAATAGAGACTTAGCCAAAAAGCGCTTAATGTCAACCACAAACAGGCTGAATAAATTAAATAAATTTCAAGCATATGATAATGTATTTAAGGAGTGGTTGATGTTAGGTATTATTGAGAAAGTCGAACACGATGACGGAGGCGGCCACTATTTAGCTCATCACGCTGTGATAAAGGAAGCTAGCTTAACGACGAAAATAAGGCCAGTGTTCGATGCCTCAGCCAAAACTATAAACAGTACCTATTCATTGAACGCTTGTTTGGAAAAGGGTGTTAATTTAATAGAATTAATTCCGAAATTATTAATTCGTTTCCGAATGCATGCAGTAGGTATTTCTGCGGATATTGCGAAAGCATTTCTACAAATATTTTTGGCTGAAAGAGACAGAGAGTATCTAAAATTTCTTTGGTGGAAAGACGGTAGCCAGAAAGAGGTAGTCACACTTCGACATTGTAGAGTCGTATTTGGATTGACTTGTAGTCCTTTTTTACTAGCAGGCACAATAAAATATCACCTGGAGAACTACAATGGATCAATGAAAGGGACAGCTGAGAAGTTACTGAAATGTTTTTACACTGATAATTGTGTGACGAGTTTGGAAGAGGAAGATGTTGCAAAGTTTGTGGCTGAAGCACGTAAGATAATGGCAATTGGAAAATTTGACTTACGGGGCTGGGTTACACAACCTATGAATAATATAGAACCAGAAATCGAAAACGTTTCGGTATTAGGTGTTCAATGGAATACTATTAAGGATGATTTGAGATGTAATGTGGGAAATATAAAAGAGATAAAAAAAGGAAAAATTACGAAACGTCTTTTATTATCAATTGCACATAGTCTCTACGATCCTATAGGATTCATAGCGCCTGTTTCGTTGATTCCAAAGCTCATTCTACAAAGAGCTTGGAAAGAAAAGTACGACTGGGATGATGAGTTATCAGAAGAATTAAAAAAGGAGTTTGAGATGTGGGCAAAGAACCTAGAGATGTTACGAGACTGCAATGTCCCGCGACGTTTAACTTTTGTAAATATAAAAAATTGTGACCGTAGCTTACATGTCTTCTGTGACGCAAGTATTTTAGCTTACGCTGCGTGTATATTTTTAAGAACTGAATATGAAGGGAAGGTTGATGTACAATTGGTCTTAGCTAAGGCCAGAGTTGCACCAACTAAACAACAGATTACGATCCCACGCATGGAGCTTCTAGCGGCAATGATTGGCAACAGACTATGTAACTTCGTCAAGTCGTCTTTGGAATTAGATTGCGAAACGTACTATTGGTCAGATTCCATAGTGGTTTTGACGTGGATACAAAAGGAAGCACAATGGGACAGATTCGTTAAGAATAGAGTTAGCGAAATAAGAGCCACATCTAAGCGGAACGAGTGGCATCATATCCCTGGCTCTCTTAATCCAGCAGATTTTGCATCTAGAGGCTGCGATCCCAAGACGCTTTTGAAATCCAGCTGGTGGAATGGCCCTGCATGGTTGAAAGAGAGTAAAGAATCTTGGCCACATACAACAGTTACAGAGTTGAGTAATGAGGATCAGTTTGAAGTTGAAGCAACGATAGATGTAAATACACGAATATCCGAAAGAAATTATACATATATTTTTAAAAAATTCAGTAGTTATACAAAAATAGTACGAATATTAGCATATATATTGAGATTTTATGATAAATGTAAAAAGAAGGCAAACATATCTAGTAATACATATATAAACTATAATGAATATTATAGAGCTGAAATGAAGTTATTAGAAATTGTACAACAAGAAACGTACAAAGGAAATTTATGGTCAGATAAGAATATTCATTCTTTTATAGATAATGAGGGTATGATTCGTGTAAATACCAAATTACAACTATTGTTAGAAGAAAGCGAAGATTTTAAGAAACCCATATTGTTATCGAATAAGCATTTTGTTGTTGAACTACTGGTACGGCACAATCATCGTATTCTTCTTCATGCCGGTGTACAGACTATGCTGGCTAATCTCAGGCGCAGGTATTGGATATGTGGTGCAAGGAGATTAGCAAAGAAAGTGATTACCAATTGTATCACATGTAAAAGATTTACTGCGAAACCAGCTCAGTCGCCTTTTGCACCTTTACCAGTTAGACGAATAGATGCTGACGCAGCGGCATTTGAAACCACAGGCATTGATTTGGCGGGCCCATTAATTTTAAAGTCAGGTGAAAAGGTGTATATAGTTTTATTTACTTGTGCAGTATTCCGGGCAGTTCATCTTGAGCTCGTAGAGTCGTTAAGTACAGAAGCTTTTCTTATGGCATTACGTCGGTTTGTAGCACGTAGGGGGCGTATGCACACCATATACACCGATAATGGGTCTAACTTTGTCGGCGCTAATAATTTATTAAAGAAGTTGGATTGGCGAAAGATAGAGGCCGAGACGGCAACGAAGAGCATAAAATGGATTTTCAATCCTCCATCAGCAGCATGGTGGGGTGGCTGGTGGGAAAGAATCGTAAGAATTATCAAAGGAATCCTGCGACGTGTTTTGGGTAGAGCGAGACTTAGCTATGTTGAGCTGTCAACTATTCTGCATGACACAGAGGCAGTCATAAATTCACGACCTCTCACGTATGTGGGCGAAACAGACACATTAATGCCCTTGACGCCAGCTTTTTATCTTCAAGAGTTGCCATCTCCAGGTATGGTGGATTTGGATATTTTGGAAGCTAGACATCTAAGATGTAGAGCCAAATATATTCAAAAGTTGAGAAGTAGCTTGAAAGAGCGCTTTTCTAAAGAATATTTAGCTAATTTGGTTCATCACGGGCGGAGGGCTTCTAGCTTACTTAAAGAAGGTGATTTAGTGCTAGTAGACACGGGAGCAAAACGAGCTACTTGGCCGCTTGGAAGAATTCGAAGATTAGTGAAGGGTGCAGATGATTGGCCTCGCGTGGCCGAATTGCAGATGAAAGACGGTGGTCAACTTGTGCGACCTATACAGCGTCTGTTCCCTCTGGAGATAAGTTAATTTTTTTTTTTCCTTTTTCGCTTCGGAAGATGTTAAAAACTGTTTTTATTTTATTCCCATGAAATTTGTCTATAGTTTTTTTTTTTGGCGTAACGATGGAGACATAATAACAGCTCGTCAAAAAATATGTTTGAATTTTAATAACGTTTTTTACTGTTTTTCAATAAATTTGTTAATTGCTAGCGTTTTCATCACCTATGCTTCGAGCCACGTCCGATTTCTAGTCAGACGTTGGCCCCGCTGGGTTACAGCTGTTCTTGTTGTGGTACAGGATTAGCGCATACAATTCTTGAACACATGCAGAATTTGCAAGTCATCGCCTGCCGTATTCAGTGCGGTGTTTCATTATTTAAAACGCAACAGTCGTGGCTGGCTTGTTCAGCATCTGACTTGAAATCAGATTACTAGCTTGAGATCGCAACAGATTCGAAACCTGTCGTCATCATAGGATTATTATTTTTTTTAAGATTTTGACAATTTTAAAGTTAAGTAAATTTGCAAAAAGTGAGAAAGGGAAGCAGGTAGGTTTCGATCCTATGCTTCGAGCCACGTCCGATTTCTAGTCAGACGTTGGCCCCGCTGGGTTACAGCTGTTCTTGTTGTGGTACAGGATTAGCGCATACAATTCTTGAACACATGCAGAATTTGCAAGTCATCGCCTGCCGTATTCAGTGCGGTGTTTCATTATTTAAAACGCAACAATCGTGGCTGGCTTGTTCAGCATCTGACTTGAAATCAGATTACTAGCTTGAGAATGCAACAGATTCGAAACCTGTCGTCATCATAGGATTATTTTTTTTTTAGATTTTGACAATTTTAAAGTTAAGTAAATATGCAAAAAGTGAGAAAGGGAAGCAGGTAGGTTTCGATCCTATGCTTCGAGCCACGTCCGATTTCTAGTCAGACGTTGGCCCCGCTGGGTTACAGCTGTTCTTGTTGTGGTACAGGATTAGCGCATACAATTCTTGAACACATGCAGAATTTGCAAGTCATCGCCTGCCGTATTCAGTGCGGTGTTTCATTATTTAAAACGCAACAATCGTGGCTGGCTTGTTCAGCATCTGACTTGAAATCAGATTACTAGCTTGAGATCGCAACAGATTCGAAACCTGTCGTCATCATAGGATTATTATTTTTTTTAAGATTTTGACAATTTTAAAGTTAAGTAAATTTGCAAAAAGTGAGAAAGGGAAGCAGGTAGGTCGATCCTATGCTTCGAGCCAACGTCCGATTTCTAGTCAGACGTTGGCGCCGCTGGGTTACAGCTGTTCTTGTTGTGTACAGATTAGCGCATACAATTCTTGAACACATGCAGAATTTGCAAGTCATCGCCTGCCGTATTTAGTGCGGTGTTTCATTCTTTAAAACGCAACAGTCGTGGCTGGCTTGTTCAGCATCTGACTTGAAATCAGATTACTAGCTTGAGAATGCAACAGATTCGAAACCTGTGGCATCATAGGATTATTTTTTTTTTAAGATTTTGTAAGGTTCATTATTTGTATTTAAAATTGTTTATTCAAACTGGCAACACTGAAAGAATACGAACCGTGAGTTAGTAATGAGTGGCGAGGAAGGGCATT
>JAYEAL010001032.1:0-11183 GCA_036419045.1 Scirpophaga incertulas
TCGGAGGATCAATCGACTAATATACATATGTATACTGTACGCTTAATGTCAAGTAAATAGAGTTTGTGTTTGAATTTATTTAACTTTTATTTTTTAGTTGAGTGATCCATATTATATATAGTTTGTTGTACTACTTAGGCTGAGTTTAGTCGGAGGTTATTCTGGTCGAGCCGCTTCCAGAGGATAAAAAACTGTGTTAAAACCGTGTGGTTCAAATTCGAGCTTTTGGTGTAAATTTATTTAGTAGCTTTTTAATAGTTAAAAAATTAAACATAAACGGAAATCGAGTTTTGTAAAGTTTGAAAGAGATAGTGCTATTGAGCTCACATAGTACCATCTCTTTCTAACTATACTGAACCAGCGATGTCATTTGAGAATACGAGTCTATGTTTGATTAGTCTTCCGTGACTTTCTTCGTCCAGTACCTTTTGTATGATTCGTTTCGTTCACATATAATTTTGTGAGACATTAATTAAAGTGAGGTCAGTTTTTAAACGTCGCATAATATTGGTATGCGTTATCTATAATGAAATTAAATCGGTTCAGAGTCACTGATACAAATATTCTGATATCTGATACAAGTATACTGTATATTTTAACGTGGGAGAGCCATGCTTCGGCACGAATTGGGCCGGCTCGACCGGAAGTGATACCACGGCCTCACAGAAAACCGGCGTAAAATAGCGCTTGCGCTGTGTTTCGCCGAGTGAGTGAGGGTACCGGAGGCCCAACCCCTTATTCCCCTCTATTCCCCTTATTCCCCCTATTCCCTTTTAAAAGGCCGGCAACGCATCTGTGACTCCTCTGGTGTTGCGGGTGTCCATGGGCAACGGTTATCGCTTACCATCAGGTGATCCGTTTGCTCGTTTGCTGCCCTATGCCATAAAAAAAAAAAAAAAAAAGTATACTGATATAAATATTGATATTGATTCATGTGTACGAGTCTGTTTAATTTGTATGACTCTGAGTCAATCGTGTAAGCGTCGCGTATCGAACGAAAACCGAGATGCAATTGAGCGACGTGATCCGAAGTGCTCCGACTCTGAACTATTTACTTATCTCAATCGTGCGAGCGCTGCGTGCCGATTGAAACCGAGATAACGAATGATTCATTTAAAGCGCTGTTAGAGATTTGAATCAGTGAAGCGCTTGGAAGAAACGACTCACTAAGTCGTTTCTGTAAAGATTGACACGTCTCTATTCTGGGATTTTGATAAGGAATCATCTTGATAAGGAGTCCTCAAACACATTGATTATTTGAATATCTGATTAAATTACATATATCCTTGATAATATTATAAACGCTAAAGTTTGTATGAATGGTTGTATTGATATTGCAGATTCAATAACAAGTATAATATATACAGAAGCCAAACATACATTTTATAGGAAAGTAAAGATTATTATGGAGTAAAAGTCCATAGACAAGATTGGAATTATTAAATAAACACATGCTTACAATAGTGAAGGTAGCATAAAAATTACGGTGTATGAAAGATTGTAAGTATGGATGTTTGTTACTCTTTCACGTAAAACTGCTGAATGTATTTAAATGAAACTTTACAATAATATGAATGATATCTGAAGGAAACAGGCTTAGACTACAGAGATAGACGGATTATATATAACCTATATAGGGACCAAAAACAGTCATAGAAGTCGGAATGGAAAAGACTAGAGCAAAGATAAAACAAGGAGTAAGGCAGGGCTGTCCATTTTCGCCTTTAATTTTTAATATATATATAGAACATGCTATAAAAAAGATAAGCGATTCAAATAAAGGAGGTGTAACAATTAATGGTAAAAACATAAAATTCATTCGATTTGCAGACGACATAGCAGTAGTAGCAGAAAACAAAATAGAATTAGAAGCATTAGTGACACACATAGAAAACATTTTTACAGAATATGGCCTTAAAATCAATACTAAAAAACCAAAACACTTATAATTTCAAAACGAATAGTAAATAACCCAATCACATTAAATAATACACGAAAAATAGAGCAAGTAAAAACTTTTAAGTATTTGGGCAGCATTATTACAAACGACTCTAGATGTACACCGGATATCGTGGCTAGAATAGCGATGGCGAAGGAGCCTTTAATAGCAAAAAAGCATTTATTGAGTGCGCGAATTTCACGCCATACACGGAAAAAGTTAATTAAGGTGTATGTTTGGAGTATAGCACTGTATGGATGCGAAACGTGGACAATGACGCAAAAAGATAGAAAACGACTGGAGGCCTTTGAAATGTGGTGCTGGAGAAGGATGGAAAGAGTAAGCTGGACTGAAAGGAAAACGAATGAAGAAGTTTTAAGTATAGTAAAGGAGAAGAGAAACATATTAAGGACTATCGAAAACAGAAGAGGGAAAATGTTGGGACACCTGATAAGACATGACAATTTTCTTAAGACCATCGTAGAAGGAAAGATAGAAGCGAAGAGGAAGAGAGGAAGACCAAGAAGAACCTACATGCAGCAAGTGAAGGAGGAAATAGTTGTCATGTCTTATCAGGAAGTCAAAAGGATGGCGGAATGCGAGATAGATGGAGAGTGCTCCACCGACAAGAGCCCAGCTCTTAAATTGAAAACAAAACAATAATATAGCTTATACATGAGAATAAAAGATACGTACAATTTACAAAGATTACAAAGCTACTCAAAATAATAATCCTGCGCAGACGAAGTCTCGGATTTCAGATAGTAGGTATATAAATAATTAACTCTTAGATCTAAGTTTTTGTTCATAACTAAATGCAAAAAATATTGATTATGTATAATATGCATATATAATTTTAAGAACCAGACAAACATTAACACTCGATATGAAGATTTGTTTATTTATTTGTGTGTATATGTTTATGTATGTATATATGTGTGTATATATGTATGTATATATTTGTATTGTATTTTATATAGTATCTTTGCTATGTGTTTGAAGGAGTGTGTCTGTATAATTTATTTTCTAAAAATGAATGTGTTACTTTATGTATAATTTTAATACTTGTATAACTTTAATTTAGGTAATAGGCAGAGACTGTTCTTACGAAGTTATTTTAAATTCAAACATCCGTTGTTACTACTTACGAATGGTTTTGTGCAAGGAAACCTTTAATTGGCCTTGGTATTGGCACACACTGTAGAAAAACATAGTCTGTATATCGCTGTATGGTTTCTTGAAAAATAAAATAAAAATAAAATAAAAATAATAAAAATATTATGAGTATTTTTTAAATTTACATCGCCTAGCGTTGTCTAAAATTTAGGAGGCATGGTAGAGTTCCGACAAAATGAGCGTACAGAAGCGCAAGGGACACTACCTACTTTTTTCGAAGCGTTTTTTGTCGTTTTTTAAACCCTTTTGACTTTGGATTATACCATATGAACAACATTCCCGGAATATATTGTCAATAGCGGACTTATTAAAAGAGTTTTTATAGCATAGTTCTTCTACTTTCGTTTATTTTGATATCTATAAACCTTTATTTTGTTACCAACAACTGTTGATTATCCAAATATTTTGGGGATTTTCTAATACCCTAGAAAGTTGACCTTTGGTACATACCACAATACATACCTTTGGTATGTACCAAACTTATGTATGTGATATGTACGTATTTGGTGTTAAGGTGTAATTCTTTAGTTAGTACTATTGTATAAAAGAACAGAAATAAATAGTGGATGCAATTTTACCTTATTTGTATGAAAAAATATTTGTATGTAGAAATGAACAGTGGATGCATTTTTACCCACGTGATTATAGCAAAATAATCACATATTTTGACTAAGGTAGAACTTGTTAAGTTGGGCTTTGTAGAATTAGAAGCATGGCTCTACATACGGTAACTGTTGCGGGTCATATGTTTAAATATGGCAACATTTCACATGAAAATGTTATAATTCACTGTAACGTAGTTACATACATACATATACTGACGCCTCGTTCCTTTGGGGGTAAGCAGAGATCAGTTTTCCAAATGCTACCATTCAAACGCAATTCTCTAGCTTCCTCATCGGTTACGGGTATTCTTGATCTGAACTTTCTTCAGTATATCGTTTATTTAGTCGAAGTATGTTCGTCTAGGTCAGCGGTCGGGGAGCTTTTTCGATCATTACCCCAAAATATTTTTGTGTAAAATGATATTACCCCATGGCGAGGAGCAAAAAAATGCGAAATAGCCTCTTTTTAGCATCTTTCATATTATGGCCTTTAAAGATTATTTATTCAATTTATCAATGTAATACCTAGTAATACATAACGGCAATAATAGTAATATAAATAATATATATAAAATTGAAACCCATTGGGTACAATTGAGGGTTGACAATTTGGGGTACTGGTCACAAATTATCTAGATGAGCAGGTTAAGCAGAATAAACTTTAGACGCAGAATGAGTTTGTAATAGTTTATTCTTTATTACGCTGTACACAGGAGGAACTTCTTCCTAATGTACAATAATTAGAGGCAGCCATACAGAGAAACACAAACCACAAGACTAACTAGAATACTGTGTTGTTACAGATATATATTTGGACAGTTGCATATATACTTAATAATAATATAATAATAATAATAAGCCCCCTAAACATCCACACGTCCTGATTGACCATCCAAATCACGTAGGGGGCGGAAACACTACTATGAAATTACTGGAGTGGCTAACGTGGCTCTGGAAACCCATTTAATATGGAGACTCGTTCAATGAGAAAACGTATAGGACCGCTTTCCGGGGATGATCGCCGGGGCACACCTGGAGCTGACGCTGGGTGTCACAGCATGCGAACCGTCAGCGGTGAGGGGTTGACAGGCGGGCCCTCGCCGACAAAGATACTACAGCCGAAACTAATGACGATGGTGATAGACTAACGAGTAGGCATAGTACTGTAGAGCCGTGCAGCCCAAGTACCATATCATACACACCCTCTAGATCATCCTCACCGTCCATACCATCGTCACCTTCCACTAGGTTAAGTACAGTCCCACTCACCTCAGCCTTGGATGTTGCGCGGGGGTGAATGCCTTTCTACCCGCGTCCACCAAGGCTGGAAAAACTAGAGTCCGCATGAAATGGAGTAAAGAAGTTAACATATTCATCATGCGAACCTACTTCTACATCACCAAATTAGAAACTGATATGACCACTTACAGAAAACAAATGCACGAACTTTTCACCCGACAATATCCTGAAGTAAAAGTTTCAGAACAACGAATAGCAGATCAAAGAAGAATTATAGTTAGAAATAAATTACTTACTCAAGAAATAATAGAGCAACTTAAAGAAGAATCACGATTAAAAATACAAGAAGACTTAGAAAATGCTACTTTTCCACCCTCACAAAACACAAACACGCTACCACCTATAACACAAGATAGTTCACAATATAATTCTGCTACACAATCCCATTTAAATCAATCCCAAACCAACCTACAAACTACAAATACGTTCACACAAACTGAATCCATTACGCTTACGTTAGAAAATGACAACGAAATCTTAGATATACCAGAAACAAATGTAATCACAGGACAGGAAATACTTGACAAATTTAAAATGACTTTAATACAATATTCAGGGCTAGAACCCGCAGCTCGACCAAAACTCCCTAAACTCAAGTATAATAGAAATCTCTTCCATCTAGTGAATTTATTTAATGATAGCATACTCCATCAATTTGTAACTGACAATACACAACTAGTAGATATACACACCATTATATATTGTACTGCAGTAGTTATATCAGAACAAATGAACTTCAAAATTACAGAACACACAGAGAACAGAAGAAATAAACTCGGTAATACACCACCATGGCAACACAGACTAGAAAAAGATATTGAAAAATTAAGAGCAGATTGTGGTAGGCTTACACAATATATCAATGACAATAGATCAAATAAATTAGTTAAAAGAGTCGAGGCCATTCTTAAAAACACTTATATACACACCAAACATGAAAACAATAATAAAAAACTTGAAGAGTTCCTAGATACCCTAAAACAAAAACTAGCTTTAAAAGTACACAGACTCAAAAGATATAAAAAAGCACAAAAACGCAGAAATGAGAATGGCTTATTTTCAACAAACGAAAAACTATTCTACAGAAACCTAAATACTACAAGTAGTGATATATTAAATGACCAAACACCGCCATCAAAAGACGAATTAGAAACTTTCTGGGCTCGGTTATGGGAAGAACAAGCAAAACACAACGATACAGCACCTTGGATAATAAAAGAAAAAGAAAAATGGAGACAAATAGATGAAATGGAATTTCTTGAAATTACAGAATCAGACATAACAAACGTGACAGCTAGGTTACACAATTGGAAATCACCAGGTATAGATAAAATACATAACTTTTGGTACAAAAAATTGACAATATTACATAAATATATAGCAAAAAATTTAACCGATATAGTATTAGGAAAACAAAATATCCCACAATTTATTGCAACAGGAATAACCTACATGTTACCAAAAACTAAACACTCACCACAACCCTCACAATATAGGCCAATCACTTGCCTTCCCACTATTTACAAAATATTAACATCAACACTCACCAACAAAATTAGTTCACACATTTTAAGACATAATATAATGAGCGAGGAACAGAAGGGCTGTAGGCGTGGCCACATGGGCTGTAAAGAGCAGCTAATAATTGACTCCACCATACACAAACATGCAACATCTAAAAATAAAAACCTCCATTGTACTTATATTGACTATAAAAAGGCTTTTGATAGTGTTCCACATTCTTGGCTAATACAAATATTAGAAATTTACAAAATAAACCCAAAAATTATCAATTTTCTTCGTCACATCATGTCACACTGGAAAACTACACTACAAGTTAATAGTAATGGTAACACCGTAACAACACGACAGATTATAATTAATAAAGGTATTTATCAAGGAGATTCTTTAAGCCCATTGTGGTTCTGCTCGCACTGAACCCTCTGTCTCACTTACTGCAGACGTCCCAGGTCGGATATGGTTTAAAAAACGGTATAACAGAAACAACAATTTCACATCTTATATACATGGATGACATTAAGCTGTATGCACAATCTGAAAGGGATATGAAAAAACTTATAGATATTACAACAGAATTCAGCACAGATATCAATATGCGATTCGGACTAGACAAGTGCAAAATACTACACATTATAAGAGGTAAAATACGACCTGGCGACTACACGTTAAGCAATACAGACACGATATCAGCAATGGAATCGACTGACTTATATAAATACTTAGGATACACACAATTGAAAGGACTAGACCATACAAAAATAAAAAGTACCATCACCGCAGAATACAAAAGAAGAATCAACACCATCTGTAAGACACAACTTTATGCAAAAAATCTTTTTAAAGCTATAAATACATATGCTATTCCCGTGTTAACCTACTCATTTGGAGTAATTAAGTGGACAAAAACAGATATAGAGCAACTAGAGCGATTAACACGCACCACACTCACAAAACACAATAACCTACACCCAAAATCTGCAATAGAGAGGCTGACTATTAAAAGACAAAATGGAGGGAGAGGCCTAATAGATATTAAGCATTTATGGCAAAAACAAATTAACAACCTTACATCATTTTTCCACGTGAAATCTCAAACCAGTAAAATCCATAAAGCCATTACCCTAAACGATAACAACTACACACCACTCAACTTAAACGATCGGATAGATAGAGAACAGTATAACGAAAATAATCTTCAGAAAGAAAAGATTGAAAACTGGAAAAAGAAAGTCCTACATGGCCGACATCCACACGATCTACAGCATGTACATATAAATAATGAAGCATCAAACATATGGCTTAAGATAGGTAATTTACTCCCAGAAACTGAAGGATTCATAATAGCAATCCAAGACCAAATCATTAACACAAAAAATTATAAAAATACATAATCAAAGACCCTACAGTAATAAATGACAAATGTCGCAAGTGTCACACACAATCAGAAACCATACAGCACATAACAGGAGCATGCATAACACTTACACAGACAGACTATACACACAGACACAACCAAATCGCAAATATAATTCATCAAAATTTAGCACTCAAATACAGACTTATGCTAGATAAACATACACCTTACTATAAATACATACCAGAAAAAATCTTAGAAAATACCACACACAAGTTATATTATGATCGCGCCATACTCACCGACAAAACAATTCATTATAATAGGCCTGATATAATCCTACAGGACAAAATAAACAAAATTACATATCTGATAGACAGTACCTAACACCCATAATATACAGAAAACGATTACAGATAAAATTAGTAAATATGCCGAACTCAAAGGCGACTAAGATATGGCGTCAAAATAAAGTTTATGTTATTCCTATAGTCCTGTCTAACTGGTGTAATCCCGGATCATCTCTTCAATAGCTAAAAATAATTAATCTCAAAGATACCTTGTTGATAACCCTAAAAAAAGCAGCCATCCTTAACACATGCCGCATTGTTAGAAAGTTTTTGCAAATAGATGAAAACAATATTGATTATTCACCAACCACACTACCAACACATCACATTCTGTAATTTACTTGGCTTACGCCCGTAATTACAGTTAGAACCAGCACTCACGCTGAGAAAATTAAATGTACACAATAATAATAATAATAATGGCTGTGCTTTACTGACGCAAAGATATAACACGAGAACACTCTAGAGTGGGAAGTGAGATGGGTGGCCTGCATATGTCGCTAAATTTGCAGTTTATTTATGAAATAGCAAATTAGTAATGTATACTTTTTGACGTGAAACGTCTTTAAAATCGCGCCGAAACATACGGGTACCAGGCTTAAAAAGTGTGGACCGTAACGAAAAGGTCTATATCATCGTACCTTTAATAATTAAAAAAACTATTAGTCTTAGAAACAAAAATATGGTGTGAATATTTCACTTATATAGTCAGCCCGCTGTTGTGGCATTGAGTTTTTTATTAAAATACTTAAAAACACTGTCAATCTTGTTTTTATTTCAAACTTTTACTTAAAAAGCGATGACTTAAATATAGACGTTTCACGTTAAAAACTAACGGCCGTGTGCCCCGGCACAGCCCACCCGATTTTTACTCACAAAAGTTCATTTTTACCCCCAAAAATTAATTTACCCCATTTGGGGTATTTACCCCGGTGTCACGACCGCTGGTAGGCTGGACCGCTAGGTGGTCTCCTGCAACTGGCCTATTCATTTTTGCCTTAATATTTTTTTTCGTCAGTCGTCTTTAGTCTATCCTTTCTACCAAACTTCTCTATTTCTATTCTCTTCTTGAATTTCTTTCACTAACATCTTCTTTCACACCGCACATTCCCTTCAGCATATAATTATGATATTTTTATGTTATTAAAAATTATTAACAAAACTGACACCACTAGTACATATTGAAATTCAATACGATATTCTTTCTTAAAATTTATTTATACTCAATTTTATTTTGTAATGTATATTTGCATGCAGAGAAGTAAAAAATGGTGGATTTTACCAATGTGTAACTCTGTACATGTTATCGTGTAGCAAATAAAAATTTTAATCAAAGGCTATTTGTTATTAATATTCATCAAATTAGGAAGTAGAATAAACAAAACTCACAATAAAATAAATTTTTGTATTATTCATCATAAAATATAGTATAGAACCATTTCTAACTAAAACACTAATAATAACAACAAAACTATGTCTTATTATTTAAATGTTGTATATAATATATTGGTTGTTGTAAACATCTTTGCAGTGATAATAATAACAAATGAATAAACAGATAACGTTTAAGTGCTAATTTGATATACATTAGAAAACTTAACGATGATTATAAGATAATATTTAAATTAACAGATTAAAGTTATAATTAACATGTTTTAGATCAAGAGGATAATCACTAATTTGATTATTAGGCTATGCACTGCAGATGCATAAAATACCTTTATAATATGTAACAAAATTAATGTCTATAGATGTTCATAAAAATAAAATAAATCTAATTTCTATCGATATAATTAATCATGAAACCTGAAGCATGAAACCATCGTCCGGAAAAATGTGATAACATACGAGGCCAATAGTATAACATATCTTCAACAATAACTTATTTTGACTTTTACCTACATATTTGATAAAAACAATTTATAAAGCTACTATTTAGAAAGAGACATCAAAACTCGATATTAAAAATATAATTTCATTCATTAAATAAGGAAAAAGCATTATTTAAAGTTAAATGTGTTTTATTAGTTAGACATATTTGCGTCACGTACAACATCCTCTTATTCGGGAAAATTTTAAGCATATTATATTTTTGTAATGTCATTATGATAGAATACAATGCATTTCACAATAATACTCTACACAAACTAATAAAATTTCATAATTGACACAAGAAATTCCATTATTTTCATATGGCAATCTAAATTCATAACTCATTTTGTAGGTCTAATGATTTTTTACATATACCATAAAGTACAAACATAGACAAAACTCCAACGTCTAACACATTCTACGAATTGTCAGCTGTATTTCCAGGATAACAGTTTCCTTACAGCTTACGATTGAGGTAACCTTATCATAAAAGCCCAGTTGATTTACTATCACGATATTTAGTTACCATCAAACCCTTCAAAGCAGTGTTAATTGTGGCTAGGTATTTAAGTTATTTGGTTTAATATCGTACCTTGGATAAAACGGAGTCAAAATGCAAAAAGTTGAACGAAAACGCGTGACGTTATCGCCGTTCAGGTGACGTCTACGTCAACAGTGCGCTCTCAGTTATCTTCAGTTGCTCTAGAAACACGGATATGTAATTATCTAATCATGGTATTCTTCAATTCCATTGAATAACACAAGTAATGTCATTGCTTTCGGATATCCTACGACATGCTTTGTCGTATTTTAATCATATGTTACTGTACATTAATTCTTTTATCTATGAATATCCGTGAATACTGTACTGTAAAAAGCACTGTGGCAAATGCTTAGTGAGACAGTCTCAATAACTGGTCGCGAATTATTATACGTATAATTGATATTAACGTACGCTGTAATTCAGTTTGCACATTTTGGGAAGTACGTAGGCGTATAGTAGTTATTTTCTGTGTAGTAGTAGGACATAGAAAATTCACTTTCGATAGTTTGGGTGTGGTACACGG
>JAYEAL010000893.1:0-10069 GCA_036419045.1 Scirpophaga incertulas
ATTGTATCTTTGTATAATATTTCCCTTTATATTTTCTATTTAAATATCTTTCCACCAGTAATTACGCCCGTATAATCAATTTATATCATCTGGTAATTGTCTAACTAATGATGGGAATTGTAAAAAAAAATGTTAGTTTAGTAGTTTTTGAAATCAGCGCAAACAAACAGGCCGACAGTTGAGGTAAGTACGTAGTTACCAAATAACAATAGCATATATATATATATATATAACTATAAGATTTTTTTGTTTTATTTTCTTTGACTTGATAAATTATCGTAACTTCAGTCAATGAAAATGCGGCCTGTGATAACAACCACAGTAAAGGCATCTGTAGTCACCCTTATAATGAGAGATTCTGACGTGCAATTAGCCGGTTTCAAAAAGACCGTTGGCAATCGCAATAAATGTTTTGTACATTTCTGTCGGACCAATTTAAATTTACTTTTGATTATCCAGTTTCTCACGATGATATTAATCATATCGCGGTGCCAAAATCGCTCCCTAAAACACGTTTGGCAATGCAAAAGTGGATCATTCGTCACCCATTCCAATACTGGTCGGGCCAGTTTGATCAGTGGACCAAAAACTGATCCCGCTAATAAATAAAAGTTAAATAACTATAACGCTCATTTGGAGCGATCAGAAAGCCCAATAATCATGTCTTCAAATGTTATAATATAATTCGATTAGTTGAACAATGAGCGATGAATAATATACAGTTTTTTAATAAGAATATATACATACATATATGGAATATGTCAATAGACTGACAATTTGTTCACAATAATATAATAGGGTTAAAAAGACATAAGTAAAAAGAATATAGTTGTTTATGAATGAGAAATAATTAAAACCCATGATATATCTTATGGTATACCTATGGTTTGTTAAGTCATTTGTGCACGCAGTCACGTTACACGTCTGACGTTTATTTAATCTTTGACGCCACTGATCAAAAAGATCAAAATCATGCGTCATCACGCGTGGTCCGTGTTGCGGTGAAGCTGGTAAGTGCCTGACCACTCCAACACTTCCTAGATAAGCCATCATTCTTTGTAAAACATAAAACGACGTCATCATTGTGAGTGTCAAGCCAGTTCATAGGCATGGTATGCCTGAGGCTCTCCCAATGTCAGAAAAGGTGTAGAGTAATTTTTACAAGTCTTTAAATCACTCAATATTTTCAATCCTACATATATTCCTAGCAATTGTTTTATTTAGGTCAAGTTGTCATTTTGACGTTGGCAATTTTTATCGTGCATTTGCTTAGTCATAGAGCATAGACAAACCATACAGATTTAGCGATCACATTTAGCTGAGCATTTAGCAATTAACAAAGATACAATGATAGTTTATTTACCTTCTCAAACCTTTCTTAGGATTATAAATTTTTATATCTGTCACATTTTGTCTATTTTCAACACGCAATCTTTCTAAGCGTCGTGTTCCTAAGCGCTGGGAACGCGATTGGATTATTAATTTTCAGTGTATCAACCAAATATATTAGGTGAAATATTTATATTGGAGGATAATATACCTAGTCGTCAGCAAGAGATGATATTTCGATTCGCCGTATGTTTTTTTGTAGAAAACTTAACTGTATATATTTATATGCATATATCGCAATATACACGAGGATTAGTAAGAATTAAAATTCCTAGTAGAGTGGTTGCAGGAAATCGGAAGGGAATAATTTATTAAATTTACTATAAATTACTTATGAATCTTAACTGTAAGCTCAAAAGCCCAAAAAATACCTATTTATATATAATGCTAAACTGTATATACAGTGTTTTTTTTAACTGGGACAGTGTGGGGAAAACCTAAACCATTGAAGTTATAAGGAAACGGTCTTAGAAACCATTTCATCTTTTTTTGTGAAAATAAATTGACATAGTAATGTTTTTGGTCAAGCGTGAGTTGTCCTTGGAAATCAGTCATTTTGATGTAAAATTTTTTGATGCGGGTCGACTCAATTTCATGTTAGGAATATTTCATTTTATCGGAAGAAAATAATCTGAGCAGCAAAAGTTTGTCATATTTAATAAAAAGTTTCCCATACGAATTGTTAGCTCAAAGTACCCATACTACGGTTTCACGGTACAAAAAAAAACACTCTGTATAACAAAGCAAAAAATCACCAACTAAATAAACATATTGTACTTATTTTATTCAGTGTTAAATGTAATGTATTTTCATAATGTTAACTAGTTCGGCCTTAGGGTCAAGTTATCACAGGTAAGGATAATGACAGCGGTGAGATGACGATCTACTCAAAGCCTTATTATTGTCCTGTGATAATGAAATCGCAGTAATGGATCTTTGATTGCCGTTTGATTAACGAGAATGATAAATCATACTCTCACCGTTAAATTAAGGGGAAGTTTTAACAAATTTAATACATTTCAAAGCTAATCACCTTTTTACGAATAATAATAGGTATTTTGTATCCTCAGTTTTGGTGAAAGTTTAATTATAGTATGACTTTTATAGAAATAGTTTTTAGCCTACATGGCGGCCCTATCAAAACATATAGGTACGTATTTTATCATACTTGATCAACATTCGTTATTTGCTGAAAGCATTTTGTTTGTTCAATACATTGAAAACTCCATCTCATATAATATCAAATTGTATATAATCTTATATTTTTGGCTGGTTTAGTGTGTTGGTATGATTTAGTTGGTTTAAGTTTCTTATTGACTATAACATATTGGACTTAAATCCAATATGGCCGTTAAACCATATTCCTGTTCTTTGGAAAATTTCAAATTTAACTGATTTTAACAATTTGAATAACGTATATTATTCTAGACCGTCTGTTGATGTAAGTATGTTGATGTCAACAATCGTCGACGTACTTTTATGTACTGTCAAAACGGAAAATAATCATAAATTTAGTATGGAAATATAATATTGTTAAGTCACTGTCCCGTGTCTTCATCCGTCTATATATTTATTGGCTTCGGTGATATTAAAAATCAAATAGTGCAAATCTAGACAAATCGTCAATAAAAGAATGTATTAAATAAGTCCTTTTATAAAAATAATTTTTAGCAATTAATAAATAATGGTGAAGACATTCGTATTAACATATTATTGTGATTTATTTTTCTGAACAAAATCCATTCCATTATTAATATTTTACGAACTTACCTATTTCAGAATTCACTTTAATAAAACTTACTTATTTAGTTGGGTTGTCATCTTAAAGAAATATTTACCAAATAGGCGATTTAGCTGTGCCCAATGTCGACTTCGATACCTAAGTATTCATAGTGCCTTCATATTTTTTTTATAACCAGTCGTCTACTATTATCATTTCTCGACTCAAATTAATAATTAGTAGGACAGAGTCTAGCTCTTTACTTTGTATTAAATTAACTTACACTTACTTTTTATGGCACTTGGTATCTCATTATGTTATCATCTAAATGATAACCTGCGCGTGTTTATTGATTAATGTAAACTTGCTAGATGTTAAAGTAAATTACTATTTGAATACTAATGATAACACTGTTTATATGTCTGAGTATCGGTGGCACTGTGATCTCGTCTCTGGTCTTCGAATCGGGTTGAATCGGGAGGCCCAGGCTTGATTCTGCCATGTATCAATATGTTTTTTGTTTTTCAGATTTTATTTGTACGTCTGTCATCTGTCAAACAATCCGCACTGGACCAGCGTGGGTGACTTAGGTCTAATTATATATTACTAACATTCCTCCCGCAGCTGCGCCCGCGATTTATCTGACTTTACCATAGGAAAGAGATTTTCGCCTACGGTAAAAATTATCTTATATTCTTCCTCGGATCTCAAATCATCCCAATTTCAACAGAAGTTTTTTCTATATTTTATATATTTTCACACAGGAAAGAAATATTACATAAAGTTTGTACGTGGAAAAAATTATGTTACGTCTTTTTCTGGGTCCTACCAAATATTATCAAAAGTTCAGTCCAGTTCAGCCGTTTTGACGTGAAAAAGCAACAGAAAAACAGACAGAACTACTTTTACATTTATAATATTAGTAAACAAATATGCGATTATTGTACCTAAAAGCAATAAAAGTATACCCTTTCGTATACAATCAGCCTTAGTTACGATTTACATGACCAAAATCGTCTATTAACACGAAACAGTTTTCAACATAGTAGGTAATTATAACGTAACCGCAATACGTTTTACAATAACTTAATAAAATTTTAAGTACGTATTGAAATAAATTGCGCAATAAATTCCATCAAACCCGTCATCGCATTCGTAAAAATCATTGATATATAAATTCTTTCTGTAATGGTGCCAATTTCACGGTAAACCCTAAGCGGTGAATACACGACATTCTGAATTGCCATAAATTGCAGAACTTGCGCGCGCATGCCATATGCTATGCGTATTATCTAAGGTGGCTGTATCAAACTCTACGGAACAAAACATAATTAAATAAACTACCGAGCTCTAGTACCAATTAGCAGCTCCATTGTAACATTATTCTATGATTATTATTATTTTGATAATTTTAATGTACCTAATAAACCTTTATAAATAAGGTTTATTTTAAGTCAAATTGAATATAATATTTTTTGTGTAACATTGTGTAAAGAATTTAATTATAAATTAATTTCATTACATTGCTAAATCTTACATTCACGATAAAATCAAAAATCAAAATCAAAAAAATAAACTTTATTCAAATATGATTTTATAGAAAGCTCTTTTGAATCGTCCAAATTATTTTCCCTACTGGGTGGTAGGTTTCAGGACGTATTTTTTAGCTGATAAGAAGAATGGGCGCAAGAAACTTATCAGCTTTATCAAAAGTAATAACAAGAGTTACAATAAATTATGTCGTT
The DNA here is from genome assembly GCA_036419045.1 of Scirpophaga incertulas. Classification (NCBI taxonomy): domain Eukaryota; kingdom Metazoa; phylum Arthropoda; class Insecta; order Lepidoptera; family Crambidae; genus Scirpophaga; species Scirpophaga incertulas. Next base: position 4,855 of record JAYEAL010000893.1, read on the forward strand.
ATCATACAATGTACATATGTTTACAATTTATACGGGAAAACAAATATTTACACTTTAGAATGAAAACCACCAAGTAAAATCAACACCAAGCGATGGCATCATTTAAATAATCATTGACATTGTAATAGCCCTTACATGCACATGAAAGACAACTAGCGTATATCTTCTTAATAAGCCATCACACAGATATACAATTGATATGATATGATTACGTACACTATTAATTCATGACCTCATGATCGCATAATTCCTGATTTAATAAAAGACGTTTTAAACCTAGCTACCGTTGCTACTGTTTGATGCAACAATTTTACTTATTATTTAAATTATACTCTGCACAATAAGAATCATTTTTGTAGCATATCATGTTAGATAAGTACAATAAAGTTTTTTATTAGATACCCACTTAAGGTACGAGAAAATTATGATCGTACACATTTGATCGGTCAATTATATATCGCTAGTTCAACAAAGGTTGGAAGTACTCGGATATGAGCCTTCATTAATAAATATTAAACTTTACATGTTGAATGTAGAGTTCAAAATGTATTTAAAAATATGTTTGGTTACTGGAAAATGGATTCGCTATTATTTATTCTACGTTATAACAAGGGGCAATTTAAAAACTTCATATAATTTGATTGATTGAATTTGGCTACTTTAGTATGATATGCATATTTTTTTAATTTGAATAATTTTATGTCTAGCGACTTTAAATAAAATGTAAATAGAGGAAATACATATATAATTATAGACTTAATACAAGTCTATAATTATATATGTATTTGTAGTATTAGATTGATGCTATAAGTATGCAGTGGTTCTTAACCTCCAATCTCACTTCTATTACTTAACTAATGAACAATAATGCAATATAGACGACTGCTAGTCAGACATGTTAACCTTGAGACCCCCGTTATTCACTACATAATAAAAGCTGTTTTCGTAGTTCAACTATTTTCCTTAACGTGCTGCCGACTGTAAATAGATAAAAATAGATATAGACCATCTTTTCACAGGACACTTACTTTTCCCACCTCTTATTAAATTTTCATTTTTGTACTTCCCTGGTCCAAGGTCCTGGAAGAAAATATTGTTTAGCAATAATAGCTGCCCGCGTTGTACATTTGCTATTAATTACATTTATTTTTCTGAATATCTGTTCAGTGTGCCATAAGAAATATTACGCTTAGTCTGCTTTTACCATGCATTTTAAATCTACCCACCGTACAGAGTATAAACTACATAATTCTTACATTTCGTAAGATGTAATATCACCACAAAATAATCATAAAAAACTTAAATATTTGTTGATAACCCAATTATCTACTATTCAGAAATCCTGATGACCTGTACACCTAGAATTCCAATAACGATGATCTCAAATTCTGTATTGATTTCGCCTCATCAAATCAACTCAGTCGAGTGATTTTGTACAAAAACTTATTGTAACTGGTTTTTTCGGTGCCTTATTAATTTGTGATAGCAACTGTACCTACTGAAGAAAGCGATAATGATCATAATTATTTCGATAGCAATGAATAAATTGATAGCGGATGGAGTGGAAGTGAGTGCGAACAGGGAAATACGAATTAAGATGCATTGTGGAATTAAATGTAAAAAATGATTACACTTGAAGTTTTTTTCATTCCAAAATATTATAACAGAAAATCAGTAAATTGTATTTGTTATTGAAACATCACGATTATATGTAGTGTACTTGTAATTTTTTTATAATTAAAAAATAAAAAGCAACAAAGTTATCCAAAGTGCAATATGAGTTCTGGAGACCTATTTTTGAATTACGAATGCGACTTCGAAATCACCGATGTGACTAATAATCACGGATTTTCAATAATTCTTGTTTTTGAATATCACTGATGTGACTACCTTAGTCACAGGTGTGATTTTCATTACGAGTGCCCTTACCCACTCGTAATCAAGTGATACTTGTGGAAATGTTATGTGTGTTTTGTTTGATTTTTCAGTCTATACATATAATACAACCATAACCATATACAACAATAACCATAACCATGATGGTTAAGCCGGCAATAACCGGCTGCGACTACATACATATATATAATACCTATTATATATATATATATATATATATTATATATATATATAATCATAATGGTTAAGCCGGCAATAACCGGCAGCGGCTACCATTTGCGTGGACACCGAACTTTTACATTTATGTGTGTACTTTATCTATGTTGGCAACTCTGCGATCGACTTTCAAAACTTGGATGTTTATAGGAATCCGTGACCTCAAAGCGATGCGGTGATTTCGAAATCGCATTCGTAATTCAAAAATAGGTCTCCTGCTCGGAGTTTTTGATTTAATGATTGAATCAGAAATAATGAAATCCGTAGAACCAGACTCACCGATATAGTCCAAAGAGTTTGCGAATATTAAGGGGCAGTGGGCAGGTCAGATAGCTCGCTGGATTGAGGGTCGTTAAGACGAAAAAGGTCCTCCAGTGGCAGGCACATGGTGAGAAGTAAATCGTCGGTAGACTTTGCACAGTTGGACCTACGATTTGATGAACATTGCAGGCAGGCGCTGGCATTTTCCGGAAGTCGCTTAGCGTTCCCGGGGACCCAGCGGCGGCCCTTAGGGGGTGGCGAACTGTGCAATCGCCCAGGGCCTCGCTCTTGGGGGGGGGCCTGGCGTAACAACCCAAGCTACATAATATTTAAAAAAAAATGAAAATATGTATGTATCTAATCTAAATTAAAATTTTCAACTTTAATTCTTATTTATTAAGAAAATAAAAATTAGTTTCATTCAATTATTCAAAACATAATTGAAAATTTCATTATGTAGTATTTGAATATCGCGTCTTGAAACACTTCTCGCATATGAGAATCGCTAGTGTCAATGGCCCTTAATGTTCCGCTCCTCTCCTCTATCGCTGCTCGGGGAATCCCCGTGTTGCATTTCTTTCGTCAATTCTTGTCACCTTGAAATTAATTATTGTTTGCAGTATGTATGAGTTACCAAAATCCTTACTGTACCGCACATATCTTTCAATTTATTGAAAATTTATTTGTATAGATTACATTCTTATAGTGTTCAAAGTATTAAGTAAAGCTAGAAAAGTGAAAGCAGACTTTTTAATGTTTAAAAATTAATTTTCGACTATTTGTGTGAAACAAAACAAGATTTAAGAAATGAGTTCGCGCGATCGTGATGCCGGTAGAAAATTTGAGTCAGGTAGTTCAAAAAGAAAACGAGCTAATCAAAAAAAAGCAAGTAGAAGAAAATTTACGTGGATCTTTATATAAATATATAAAAAACTGATGATCAAGGAAACTTCCTTAAATCCCGATCCAGCCGAAAACATTCTTCACATCATCGTGGGTACCGCCGCTGCCGCCGCTGTCATTAAGTAGAAACAGCGAGGGTGATGTTGAAGTAACTACGAGGGCTAATCAAAAAGTAATGATAAACGGATATTTCTAAATATAATAAAATTCTGAAAAAATATTTGTTCAACTCCCTGGTCCTGCACAAGTTTCCGGACATAAAATGGTATAAATAGGACGTCATTTTTAAAAGTTACATTCATTTGAATACGAGCAGTCGGAGTGATAACATCAAAATGGAGAAACAAGAAGTACGAAGCGTCATCAAATACTTCTGCTTGAAAAAAATGTGCACCAAAGACATTCATACAGACTTGGTGGAAACATTAGGGGACTCTGCGCCTCCATATTCTACAACTGCACGCTGGTGCAAGGAGTTTAAGATGGGAAGAACATCCACGGAAGACGAACACCGCGAAGGCCGCCCATCCTGTTCCCTCACTGAGAAAACGTCAAAAAAGTTGAAGATCTGGTTTTGGCAGACCGAAGAGTGACCATTCGACATTTAGCTGAGAACACAGGCATCTCATTTGGTAGCATTCAAAGGATCTTAACTACCGAGATGAACATGAGAAAGGTCTCCGCGCGTTGGGTCCCGAGAATGTTAACCGACGAACAAAAGAAAAAACGACTTGACATTTCAAGGACCAATCTTGAAATGTTCCAGGCTGATCAAGAAATTTTTTTGGCTCGATTTGTGACTATGGATGAAACGTGGATTCATCATTTTGATCCCGAAACAAAACAACAGTCAATGACATGGAAAAGGGCATCCTCACCGACACCAAAGAAATTCAAAATTTCAAGCTCTGCTGGCGAAGGTTATGGCATCTGTTTTCTGGGATGCTGAGGGAATAATTATGGTTGAATACCTTGATAAGGGAGCTACAATAACAGGCTCCTACTATGCTGAACAAATTAAAAGATTGCGAGAGGCCATCAAGGAAAAAAGGCGGGGTAAACTGCGCGCAAAAGTGCTGTTTCATCAAGAAAATGCACCTGCACACAAAGCTGAAGTTGCAATGGCTGCCATTCAAGAAGCCGGCTTCCAGCTGGTGGAGCACACACCCTATTCTCCAGATCTAGCCCCCAGCGACTTTTATTTGTTTCCTCGGCTCAAGGAACACCTCCGGGCAAGAAATTTGAAGATAATGACGCAGTGATGGCCGCTGTAGAGGCATTTTGGGAGAGTCAAGATAATTAATTTTTAAAGGTATTGTTGGTTTAGAAAAGAGATGCACTAAGTGTAGTCGAACTGTTAGGAGATTATGTAGAAAATAAATTTAATTTTTAAGTATATAGTTATTTTAATATACCTATTCTCATTACTTTTGGATCACCCCTCGTACATCATTACCTCTTAGGTCACTGGTACCGCCGTCAACGCTATTCCAGTCAAGATCACGAATTGAGCCCGAGTCTATGTTAACATCCATGACTGCTGAAATAGAAAAATCTGAATCCTCAAAATGACCCCGGTTTGTGGCCCATAACAATTACTAATGTAGACCGAACTTAGATTGTATTAAAAGGTCCAATCCGGGCTAAAGTTGATTTATTTCCTATAAATGATAATGGACGGCGATTCAGCGAATATCATTATAATAAGATATTAGTTAAACGGTGAAAAGCTAGACAGGCACTGGATGATTTATTCACAAACAAAGGATGCCGTTTACTGCTTTCCGTGTCGAATATTCGGACTACAAAATACCAAGATTGCATCAAGTGAAGGAGTGTCTGATTGGAGACATTTGGATGATTACTTAAAGTCTCATGAATCTAGTCGACAGCACAAAGAGTTTATGTTAAAATGGATTAATTTAGAGAGTAGTTTGAA